>LFJQ01000211.1:0-45005 GCA_001182835.1 Oropetium thomaeum | reverse complement strand
GAAGATTCAGAGACATGCAATTCGGCGCATAATAAGGAGATATTGACTGAATTAGGTAGATGTAACATCCACAATTTTGAGCCCATTTAAAAATCCACAATAGCCAAACCATTAGAGTTTTAAATGGAAATTTACAAATGGTAGCAGCACCGTAGGACAAATGGAAATTTTGTTTTTTTTAGAAAAAATAACTTTATTAAATCAATTATGTTTTACAAATAAACACAATCACTAAAGAATAAATGCACTCTTATCCACAATTCAAGGATAATAAGGACATGTTTTTGTAGTGAGTATTGGTGCAAAATGGAAACATCTAAGTTTTCTATTTTTTATTTAACTATCACGTTTGTCTTGTACAATTTTACCAAAAGGCACAGCTGATACTACTGAAGTTTACAATAATGTGCCCATACACTTTATCCAATATGGAGGCACGTGAAATATTTTTGTTACTTTGTGTTAATTTTCCTGTATGCAAACTGACAACACCTGAATTGGTTAGTGCTTCCGGCCAGGTGTGAGGCCTCCTCCCATCAAAGTTTAAGTCCTCTTGTCAATAATCTGTGGAATAAAACAACCCAATTATTGCGTCTCACAAAAACTAATCCGACTTTCATGGCGGACCTCGTGCATGTATTGAATGGGCCAAAGCGTAGTTAAAGCTGGAACAACACATGAGGCGGCAGCTTCCTTAGAATGGGACTAGGGTTCAAAGTTTTTTTTTTTTCTTTTTTTCAGTCTACTACTTTGATCCAAAGCAAAGGAGTGCCTTACAATGGGTCTTAGTTTTATTTTCATGTCCACGCAATGCCCATGGTTTTCTTGTATAGTGTCATTTGATAAAATCCCAAGCCCCTCGTGATCTTATTTTTGCGGCTCCCAATGTTCGGTTAGATAATGTGACTAAATCTGTCTTTACGCATGTTGTGCTGCCAAGTGTCACTGCATCATTCGTCAAAAGAATTCCTTTTGATATCTATTTTTCAATTTGATTTTCTAACTAAATCATAACTCTATTTTAGAATCTGTTTGAACCATCGAGTTCCTTACAATATCAAACAACATAAGATCTAGCAAGACGTATTTCAAAAAAAATTAAAAATGATTAATTTTAAATTTTTTGAATTTGAATTTGAATTCCTAAGCATTCCATCATAATGATTCGAATGTTCCAGTCAAGAACATTAATTGTTCCAATAATGTCTATTTTGAATTTTTAAAAAGATTGTTCTAAATCCTATTTTAAATTTGTTCTTTAATCAAATATGTTCAAATTCTTCCCTTTTTTTAAAGTCACACTATCAATTTATTCCAATCTATTTCAATGTTTTTTAAAAAAAATTAATACCCACTATATTTATTTTGAATATGTTCCATTTTTCAAATTTAATATCTCATTCTCTTGATCTTTCGGTAAATTTTTTTTGAAAAAATAAATAGACGTACAGGTTTTATCAAGTTTCTTCTATTTCTAACAATTCATATTACCTTTTAAACACTCATGTAATTTTTCTTTTTAACTTATTTATAATTTTACAGGTGCGGCTGAGCGTGTCACTTAGGCTAGTAACTCCCAATCACCATATCAAATCTCATATATATGAATCCAAGGTCAAAGCCAGATATTGCTTCCATTATTACAAAATACAAATCAAAATCTAAAAATGAAGCTAGCGATCAAATTGTTTCACCGACAATTACTTCAGTGTTGACTAAAATGAAACGAAAGATCTACTTTTCAGTATAGATCCAATAAGAAAGTGTGGTAGACATCAACAGAGACTTTATTTTTGAAATGTTACTTGTCCAATATTTAAATCACATTTTTTTTCCTTGCAATTTTACGTACAAACTCTTTACTCTATGGTCCATCATTTAGAGCCATGATGATGGTTCCCACTTACGGTCTGACACTACAAATCAACACTAGTATCGAGCCTACTGATATCACTAACCCTGATTTTTTGTGTTCGGCCTTACTAATACCAGTGGCCAAACTTTAGTCTTTGGTCTTGTCAATGTTGGTTTCAGACTTTAGAAGGCAACACTAGCTAAAGATTCATTCGAGATACATAGGCCCACTGGGCCTTTGGTCAAACACCGCACCTCTATCCCTCTTTTTCTTCTGAAATAATATTATTTTAATAATTAATTTGCAGAACTACAGGTCCATTTAAAAAATTGTAGATACACTTAGCGTTGTCAAAGATGTGCGGACCATAACCTGCCACGTTCTCTGTTATCTGCAGCTGCAAGTGCAGGACACCAGTCGGGTTTTCACCTATAGGATAGAGAGTAAATTTTTAGCTAGTTTTTAAAACTTTCTTCCATCAAAAAATTGAAAATAGTCTTTATAAACAAAAAAATCACACCAATTTTTCTGGGAATAGCTCAAGTGTCGTTGTGACTATTTGAGCAAGAAATTGGCCAATAGATGGTTTCGAGAAGGGTCAATTTTTTTTGGTTCTGAAAGTTAATCAAATTTTTTTAAGCGCACTTAATCCTTTCTTGAAAATTATTTAAATTCTAACCACAGAATTTTGTTTCGGTGTAATTTGTATTCAAAATTTTTTAAGTTACTTTATATTGCTTGAATTCTAGCTATTCGTGTTGAATCATTTAGGTCCATAAACTTTCAAAGTGACTATCTAAGTTTTTAATCTATTCTTGTTGTGTCAAGCTAGATCCAAATCCTCACTTGAAGGCTAAAACAATGACGCGAGCATTCTAATATGGAATACTACACACGTACTTGCACGTGAAGCCATGATTCATTTTTTATTTTTATCGTAAATGCCAAAATCATCATCCAAGCCCCATCCATTCCTTCCTTTTTTGGCTCCCATGATATATCGATATACATAAATTCGAATAGAAAACCAGGAGTCTTTATGTCAATCGACATAGCTATCACTTCATATGCAACACACATGTCTGCTAATCCACACTAGAATGCCCATGTCATATTTTTAGGTCTCAAGATAAGATTTGGACCTAGCTTGACACATCAAAAATAACTTTAAAAGTTTATGGACCTAAGAAACACAATTATGGACCTTTGGTGCACTTTAGTCTATTTGTAAAATACACATGTTTTATCATAATGCCAATAGGCCCGTCGGTACTTCGGAGACCGATAGGTCTGTTTCGGCGCCTGACTACGCTGGTGGAGTCCACGTCACTGTCCAAGGAAATCTGTCTCTAGATGATCGATATGTTCTTTGTCGCTCATCGGCTAACCAACAGATACCTATTTTTGTGACTTTTCAGAATGGACCCTAGTTCTATAGTTAATGAGATTTAAAATAATATTATTTTTTGAAAAAAAACTCTTTCTTTTTTGCTGGTATAACCGTGGCAAGCTAGGGTTTCTAACCACACGTCCTTTCTCACACCATTATAATTTAGAGCGACGTACTATGGGAGGCAACGGCGCAATTCCTTGGGTTTCACATTCCCATCTTTACAGGTAAAGACCTTGTGAGTTAGTTGATACTAAACAAATTCCCAGCGCTGTGGGAGTTCGGAGTTACTTGATTTAGATTCAAAATGGTCGATTCAAAAACAAATATGTTATAAGGTTTATTCCAAACAACAAAATTTAGATGTGTTATTAGTAAAAAAAAGTGCATTTATATACACCATTTTAAACTGATAAGGTATTTTTTTTTTTTTATGATTTCACTGATGCATGCCACTGGGGGAAAGCGGTTTAAAAATGGAGGCCAGAAATAACACTATCGTGGAAGTTTCATGAATTAGAAGAGAAAGCAATTGACTGGCTGAATAAACTGGAAGATGTCGTAATAGTTTTATCTTGAAATATGATAGTTGCAAGAGGAGAAATAATCATGACGGTAGCAGCCCGATAAATTTGAAGCCATCCTGCATGCAAATTTGAGGGATTAATGAAAATAATTAGGGTAGAGAGAGGATGAAAAGAATTTTTAAAAAAATCCTTTTTATCTCCGGAAGGCAGCACAACACGGATCAACATTGCTATTTGGGTGAGTCATCCAGATGTGGTTGCGTGCCTTGTATATGTGTTAGTAGAAACCTCACGATTGTTAGGTAGGGTTGGCTTGGTAGGCTGCTGCTCCATGTAAGAGATAAATAGCATCTGGTGTAGTGCTGCAATTAAAATGAATGGAGAAAGGATCGCAAGTGGAGGACAATGAAGACCCTCTGTTCAGGAACGCTAGGCTCTTTACCTTCTTTTCAATACTGGCAAAAAACAAAGGCGTGCTAGTTAAAGCTGTTTACCAACTGAAAAACCAAAATGATCATCTGTGGTTATGGCTGCTAGTGGTTAGAAAAGCTTACAAATGAGTCCAATCTCATAAAATCATCCAATCATCATCTAATGGCTAGAATTATTTGAGCTGATGTGCCGCAACGTGGAGTTAGAGAAATAGGAAGCAATAACACTTAGTAGGTTGTGTCTATATAGAATATTGGCTCATATGTATAAAAATGCTATTCTTCATTAATTTAGGGTGAAGATTTACACCCAATAATTTGGAGAAGAAAAATTTTAGTAATAAATATCAATTCTCAAGAAGACCACTAATTATGTACAATTTTTTTTCAGAAAAAATCATACGTAAAACTGAGTGCACATATCAACATTGAAATATAATGCGCTTTCCATCCACTAGGCATGACATTCTAGCATTCTCAAGTTTTTAAAAAATTACATGGCGTCTCTCATTCTTATGTTTTGTACATGCACGTTTCCACCTCTCTTTAAACTGTACGGTTAAAGCTAAAATTAACACCATTTAAATTAGAACAAAGGGAGTTACGCTTACAGATACACACAAATAATTTTGTCACCACCACCACACACACACACATACCTAGGCACCCTCGTGCTACAAACACCCCATTATGTTCTCCGGTCATGTCAAGCTACACTTTTCCCATGTCGATTCACCAATCAAACCTTCCCCTTCCGTTCTCCTCATCATGATATATGCATTCTACGCCCCCGCTTCCCCTTTCCGGTGACGATGTGCATCATGCTTCTCCTCCCCTCGTCCCAAGCTGCACATGGGCCACTCCAAATCTGATTTTGTCCAGCAACCAGAGGTCCACAGATTAGGGTATCAACACATTGATTTTCTTATGTATGTAGGCACTTTTGTTTTTTTTCTTTTTGGATGAAATGTTACCTTTGTTATCGATAGGATCTGTTACACCAGCAACCTATATTGACACGCGTCGCAACAAATACTTTTTACAAGCCACCTCTTGGTTTGCAACAGTACATAGCCTTGTTTGGAAAAAGAAAATATATACATGAAAAAAAATGATCAGGAATTTCATATTATAGATATCATGAAACTTTTATTTCCTTAGTTTTTTGTCAAATTACAAGAAGAGACACAGGGCGCAGCAAGTACAGCAACCACGCACAACCTAACTTATATCTTCAAATTTCATGATGGAACATCACTTTTCATGTGAAATCTCATCGCTCAACAAGGAAAGCTCCCAAGGGGACAAACATGATAACCGGAATTATCGCCGTATGGGGCAGTCCTTCCGTCAGTACTGGACAGCTTACGAGTCTCTGACATGCATATCCTTGTATGTTCTGTCCCCTTCAATTTTATTTTCAACACAAGAACATGAATTGGTAAATATCATCACGATAACCGCCACCACGATGACATTCATTTTCATTGTCCTACGTTGGCCTGCAAGTAATGAACGTTAGTCAATATAATCAATAGAAATCCTTCATATGTGATCTTCGCTACGGCAAGCTCTATTTATTGCTAATATAGGTTATTTATTGCAGAAAGAAGATGGAGGTACTCTTTTCGTCAAAAAAAAAAAGGATGGAGACACTCTTTACCAAAAGAAGAAATGAATGGAGCTGCTTGTAAAGTCTTCTTGTCACAGACTTCGTGTTTCCATAAAATGTGCTAGGAAGTTGAGCTATTTATAGAAGATAAAAGCGAGACTAATAAATTGAACTGTTCAATGTAATTTACGAAGACAATAAGGCCTGATTCTTGACTGGTTAAAGATATCAGACAATTGAAAGTGGGTAAATATTTTTGCACTACTGATGTATGATGCATTAGCATATATATGCTTGGTAGACTTTTATTATGACTCTAGCCGTAAGCATATCTGATATTGTAGTATAAAATTTCACTTTGAAACGCGCTATTGTTTGTGTAATAACATTATGCTCCATTATATATAGAATCTAGAAAAATGATTTTTTTTTCTGATCGAGAGCCACATAATTCCACCTTTAGAATTGTTTGTTTATTTTCCACGGGTACCTCTTTGTTTGAAAACAAAATTGTTTGGTGAATCTTCCTTAATTAGTGTGTTGAATATATAGTTGACTTCATCAGAGATATATAGACTAGTTGACAGCTTTTCTTTCCATCCCTTTTCTTTTGAACTGTACAAATTTTAAAACGAATGGCATCTAACTATAACGACATGCTGCTATGAACAATTAAATTAGACTAAAGTACACTAGCGGTCCCTAAACTTGTGTGAAGTGGCATCTAGGTCCATAAACTTGTAAATGTCACAAACACATCCCTAAACTTATCTCATAGTGACATCCAAGTCCATGAATTTGTTGCAAAGACACATACCGGAACTTGTCCCATGTTGTCATCCAGGTCCGAACATGGATTTGATTTAAGCAAATAATATTATTTCATTCCAATTTATATAGAAACAATATAAAATTCTACAAATTTACAGAAAAAATAACTAGCATTCATTGTGCTAAAACATAAATTTTGAATGCATGACATTACAGTTTTCAAACTTCAAATACGTGAAAATTTATTTGCTGTAGTTTTAAATATACCAAAATAAGTTTCATTCTTTAGAGTCCAAGGCACGAAAATTCTTTTTTGTTTTTGTATTGCATGAAATTTGAATTTTCATGTTTTCGGATTTCAAAAACTGTAATTCCATACATGCTACATATGAAACATCACGCACAATGGTTGTGTGATACTGTAATATTCTTGTACTATATTTATAGATTTTCTATAAATCTCAAGTAAAATAATATATTTTTTAAAATCAAATCTATGTTTGGACTTGAATGATACCGTGGGACAGGTTTAGGGATGCACTTGTGTCATTTACAAGTTCATGGATCTAAGATGACACTATGAGACAAGTTTGAGGATGTTTTTTGTGTTTTTTTCAAGTTCGTGGACTTAGATGACACCATCAGACAACTTTAGGGACCCTTAATACATTTTACTCTAGACTAAATCATTGTGTGGGATTAAGAAATAAGGTGGTGCACTGGAAACGAAGGAGGGTGAATATAAAGAGAGATAGAAATGTGCTGGAAAGTGAGAATAATAGATAAATTGTGAAAAAAGTGTAGAAGTCTGGCAGATAAATTAGGATGGAGTTAATAATAATACAGCATTAATCAACAAATGAAAATACATTAAGTTACAAATACATACCAATGTTCATTATGGGTGTGTTTGGCTGGAATTATTGAGCTGATTATACAAACGGATTATGTCTATAGGTGATTGACTATCAAATACCTTAAAATTATATAATTTAAAAATAACTTATGAATGATTGTGACCATAATCATTTATGAGTTTTAGATATTTGGAGATACAAGAACACTTATAAAATATAATCCGTTTGCATAATCAGTTTCATAACCAAACACATCCTATGTTCCTGCTGAGAGGGATAACCATAGCATAAGCACCGGAAATATAGAACCATAGCAAGCACAGAAAATATCTAACAGCCGCAGCACAATAGAATTGGTGCTACAAAATCCGGTCCCAGGAGGATGCGACCACCGCACAATAAAAGGGACAGTGTGCACCCATCCAACAGACACCCGCCATAATCTTGAATCACCCATTATAGCAAGTACACTAATTAATTGAAGATTCTCAGTAGTATATGAAGATTTTATGGAACATATTGAGCCTTAGCTTTTTGTTCTTAAAGAAAAAAGTCTTTTTCACCCCCTCAATTATTGCCGAAGTTCGATTTACCTTCTTAAATTACAAAATTGGGTAGGACGACTCACACAACTTTAAAAACCATTATTTTTCTTCCTGTGCGGTTTGGACGGCGGTTTTGCTGACATAGCTACCACGTTGGCACGGATACGTACGTGTTGCTCTAAAAATCGGTTTAAGACATTTATATTACTCGGAAAATCATAAAAAAAAATTGTGATAGCTAAACAGGTTATGGTGAGAAATTTTGATTCTTGGACCAGGTTTTGGTTCACCTCTGGAAAAATTATAAAAAATCTCTAGTCAAGGTCGATTTTGAGGGAAAAACAGTCGATACACACTTTCAAGATATGCAAAAAATCCAAAAAAAATATGTTTTGAGGTTATTGTTTTAACCATGAAGTCCTTGCTCAATGATCCAATGAGAACCCCTTGCTTTTACAGTTGATTTTGAACATGTCAGAAAATATATATCCAGCTAGAACCTGAAATATAGCACCAGCGTATCACCAGAACCATTCGAGGTGTTGTATCACATTATCTTCCTCAGTTAGTGAACTTTGGGCAATAATATTCTCATACATGCCAAAATAATTGTTGTAAAACTCGGTTATTAGGATTAAATCCTATTGATGCTGCAGACATATCCAGATGTCTTTAGCAGGATGTTTCCTGACCTTTCATGCATTGTCAAATAGTCGTAGGGTCAGATAATCTATTAGTAAGATTTTAGGATCGGACCATGCCCCGTTACTCCTAAACACATGTGTTCAACACACAGCAAAGAAGTGTTTCGGTTTCGAAAATATTTGGCCACGCTTTCCTGGCTTCTAAGACGCTGTTGGCGCGGGATGACCCACCTCACTGCAGACGCCGACGCCTTTAGAACTTTGGACGTCAAACTACGGACCAAGGCGCGATCTCTTCAACAGTGGAGCCAAACGTTCGTGAGCAGCATCCGCCTGCAAGCAGCGGTCGCGCGGGAAGTCGTCCTACGGCTGGAGATTGCCCAAGACAAACGTGCCCTGTCGCCCGAAGAGCAACTCCAGCAGTGCGCGAGCTGAAATGCAAGACACTTGGTCTTGCATCTCTGGCCCGTGTACAATCTCCGGGAACACTCCAGGATTCAATACCTATCCGAAGGCGACGCCAACACACGTTTCTTCCATCTACAGGCCTGCCATCGGAGCAAGAAGAATCTCATCGCTACTCTACAGCACGAGGGCGTCACCCTAGTTCAGGAGGATGAAATTAAAGGCTACGGCGGCCTATGAATACTACAACACAATTCTAGGCACTCTGTCTCCGAGATCAACGAAATTGAATTTCGACTTCTTGGGCATTCCACCTACTGACCTCCATGCAATTGACTCATGCTTCTCCGAGGAAGAGATTTCGAGTGTCATCTCTGCTATGCCTTCGGACAAGTTGCCCGGTTCAGACGGCTTCACAGGCTTTTCTTCAAGTTGGCACGGCCGATTATCAAGACGGATATCGTCGGTTTTCAACGCACTATGGTCGCTGGACAGTCGAAGCTTCTACCTGGTCAATGATGCACTGTTAGTGCTGCTCCATAAGAAACAAGTGCCCGAAGAAATCAAGGACTACCAGCCGATCAGCCTCATCCATAGCTTCAGCAAGATGTTTGCTAAAGCACTAACTTTACGGTTAGCGCCCTTCTCCTGAGCTTGGTACAGCCAAACCAGAGCGCATTAATCAAGGGCCGGCAGATCCATGACAATTTTCGCACAGTCCAACTATCTGCAAAGCTCCTGCACGCCCCTGAAAAAACTGCCATCCTGCTTAAGGTTGATGTAGGAAAGGCTTTTGACACGGTACATTGGTCGTTCCTGTTTGATGTGCCATATGGGCTTCTCTCGCCAGTGGATTAACTGGATCTTCATCCTGCTATCCACGGCAAGCACGAAGATCTTGCTGAATGGTAATGCCTGTTGCCGCATCTGTCATGGTCGTGGACTTCGCCAAGGGGACCCCCTGTCGCCGATGCTCTTCGTCCTGGTCATGGAATGCTTGAACTCTTTTGTCCACCAAGCCGATGAGGTCATGTTCCTCAAAAACATGGGCGTCCGGGCGATAAGGACCAGGGCCTCCTTATACGCCGATGATCTGGTTGTTTCCCTGCGACCGCAGGCAGCGGACCTTATAATTATGCGAGTCATCCGAAATACCTTTTTTTTTTTTTGAAAGAAACTACGGCAACCTTATCTAAGTATTGCCTGAACATTTTATTGCATAGGTAACAATGTACATAATTGTTACAAAGGTTAGGTACAAGAAGATTTTACAAGAGAAAAGGACAAAAGTAAAAAAGACAACAAATACTCTGGACTTGAGACGAATGTTCAGAAATGCCAATTCTCCCCATCCGATGTAGTGAGGAGGATATAGCTGCAGTTCAGCAATACTTCCCATGCCAAGTGGCGCCCTTCCCCTGCAAGTACTGGGTATTCCTTGTCCATTTACAAGCTCACAAAAAAGGGACCTTCAGCGCTGGTCGATCCCATTGGGGATAGGCTACCCACTTGGAAATGTGGCCTCCTTAATCGGACTGGCGAGTCACCCTTACAAAAACAACCCTATCTGCCATCCCAATCCACACTTCTATCGCAGTTGGCCTTCCTCCATGGGCGATCCGAGCCACTGAGAAAAATCAGGAAAGCCTTCGTCTGTCGGGACGATGGCAGTGTCCGGTGGCCGCTGCTTGGTGGCCTGGAAGAAGGCGTTGCCGGCCGGCTGATATGGGAGGTCTCGGGGTCGTGGATCTCACACAAATGTGCTATTAACTCCACCTACGTTGGGAATGGCTCAGGCGCACAGAGACCGATCGCCCATGGTCGTCGATGCCCACCAAATCAAACAGATCATAAGGACAGATATATATGCCATCTCTTTGACGACACAGAGTGGCGATGGTTCACCTGCCTTGTTCTGGCGCGACAATTGGTGAATGGAAATTCATACAACAGCTAGCCCGTATGTCTGGCAAGCTGTGGCCTCCAGGACGCGAAACGTGCACACTGTACGGGACGCCTTGATGGATCAGTGATGGTCGATGATATCATGGGCGCAAGGAACAACCGCATGATGGGAGAGTTCCTACGCCTATAGGACCGCATGGCAACGATCAGTACCATGCCGGGGAACGTGGACTCCCACACATATGGCATTGGTCGTCCTCAGGTTCGTACTACTCCTCCTCTTCGGCATACTGAGCCTTTTCCGTTGGCCAGTATAACATTGCCGGGCCAAAGGAGCTTTGCAAAGTATGTGGGCCTCAAAAGTGCGAATCCTTCTTCTGGCTTGCATTGCTCGGTTGCTGCTGGACCTCGGATCGGCTCCAGCGTCACAACCTCCAGAACGATGGTCCGTGTGCCTTATGCTCACAAGAGCCGGAGACCATCCAACATCCTTGGCTGTGTCTTCAGCTAGGAGGTGTGGTTCAAGATCCTATGCCGCTCAGGCCACCAAGCACTAACGCCAACTGCAGGGGAGTCCATCGGCGACTGGTGGCTTAGGAGCCGAAAACGACGGCAAAGGAACGGCAGAAAGGCTTTGATTCGCTTGTGCTGCTCGCAACCTGGAAAATCTGGAAGGAGCGAAACAGGCGGGTGTTCAACAACGACACGAAGCAAGCAGCTGCGCTGGTGGCGTGGACCACAGACGAGGCAAGCTACCAGGCGTCGGCGGTATTTCACTCATCTTTCTTTCTTCTTTCAGCTAGCAATACTAAACGGGTCGCCAAGTGCACCTATGTAACATCGAACTCAATAACCCTCACCCCTCTAAGTTCGCTTAGGGGCGCTGTGGTCGCTGTTTTTCATCTTCCTCTTAATGAAATACGCACCAAGGTGCGTTCGCAAAAAAACTATGTAGTGTCGTCCATTTGACTAGAACTCAGGGTTACGATGAAGTCTTACAGCCAAGGTTGTAATACATCATTACTTAGTATATTATTATTATTAAAGAAAAAGATTTTAGTTGTGAACAAATCGCTGGATTTTTAGGAGCCGGTTGTTTAGACCAAAATTGACATCATAATTGTTTGGAAGTTTTTTTAGTAACCAAAAAGAAATCGTTGGATTTATTTCCATTTAAAAAGTTTCATTGGTATCGGAACATTAAAATTGTAAATAGTAAAATGTTCACATCACTTAAAGCGACATGAAAAATTAGAATAGAATGTCACTCCAAAACGAAACAAATCTCCCGAGAGTGGACTGAACAAGTGAATTTAAGTTTTTTTGTTGACAAATTTTTTAGTAGTTATTGAGCCCCCTAAAATCTTAATTCCTTTGCAAACCTGCCTTTTGGGATGATTTTCAATTGAAATCTACTTAACGTTTTTAGCACTTTCCTTCTCAAATGGTCGCCTCAACTGTCTACCACCAGAAAAACTGGCGAGATATTTTAAGCTCCATGAGATCACTTCTTAGATTTAAAGAATAGAGAAGTTCAGCTTGAGAAAATTCCAAAAACAAAATAAAAAAACACCATGGTCTCTCCCGAGCAGCTTCAGAACCAAATTGATGACGTTGAATTGCTATGGGAAGAAAGGAAATCATGAAATTTTTATATCGGGGAGAAAGGATTGAAAATGTCATGAAACCAGAAGAAGAGGAAGATTCTTTTTAATTTTTAAAATAATTATTTTCCTTAAAATAAGTTGCTCATATTGTTTTCTTATCTCTCTGGCACCATATGGTGTAAGACAATGGGCTTGGGTCTACTGTAGCTAACAACTTCGTCCTGATTTTTAACCGAAAATCATAAATTTTGAGAATTAAAATGTTGATATTTGTCCCCATTTCAGAGCTGTCTCCCTATATTTTTCTCAACCGAACCTTTTCCTCCCTTATCCTTTAGCCAGCCATTGGAAAGCAGGAATCACGATTGAATATTCACAGTGGAACTCGCGTTACACTTTCTTCCGTGCCTAAAGTGCCTTTCGTTCTCCCACAGCAAATAGCATGATCGAGGGAACAAGTCCCAAAAAAAAAACCCAGATAAAAACCAGATATAGAGGAAACGAGCGGCTTCGTTCGGTGGGGACAAATAATAAGTGAGATGGCTCAGAAACGGGGACTAATAAATAATTTGTTGCTTCGAAAGGATGAAGAGATCTTTTTAAATAATGATCATGGTCAAATCGTGTCCATGAGCATGCATCTACCACATGATAGACAAGATTAAGCGAACATATATATGGCTTTCTATTAAATGACCTTCCCTTCATATGGGTAACACTCCGTAAGTTCTCTCTTTGCATCCTAATATCCTTATGACTCAGTTTTCTATTCTAACAACACCAAATGCATATCTGCATTACCCCATTTTACAACGCATTGTTTCGAGTGGTGAACACTAAATTGGCACCAACTGACCTACGCTCTAATCACATAGGAAAATAATGTATATTTGTCATTTTACTCTCTGATACAAATACAATTTCACAAGATTTATCAGCTGATATATATCTCTGTGACGTGATGGAAGCACTTCTTCCACTATGTCATTTTGACAAGACAACTGAAAATTACACATCGTTATAATGTTATTTAAATCCCAACTTGTGTTTGAGTGGAGAGGTGACGTATAAAAAAAAAAGCTAGGGATCAAATTTTCGGCACATTATTATGGGTTACAAGTTACTAATACCAGAAGCTGTCTTGTAGTGGACCTCTCTGAGTACTGGCAGATGAAAAAGGTGGTTAAATTTTTCTAACAGTTGTATTTCCCTAATTATTATGAGAAGTGTTACACTGTTTGGCGTTAATAATAACTATTCGTTTTTTTCTTAGATCTAAGAGTCAATAATAGGTAGGTGCTATATTATGAATCGGTATCAAAACGTAGTGGATTAGATACTTATTTTAGCCAACTATCTCTCATAGTAATTAGGAGCCGTTGCAGTTGTGAAGTATAAATTTGATCCGGACCCTATTTTCAATTTTTTGCATTTTGCTCATGATTTTAATCAATTGCATGGATGAAAGAGAATTAAAATACTGTTATTGAACCACAACTTTGTGACTAAGACGCGATTCAGCTGAAAAAAATATGGAGTTCTTGCAAAATTTTATAAGCAATGGCAAGATCACAATTAAACTTAAAAGTTATGATTGGAGACGTCATTGTCCTCTATACTTAAGATGTCATAATAAATTAATTTATATTTGATGGTCGGGGTTAATCCAGAGGGGAGAGGAACCTCTGGTTTCCCTCATGCACCATAACAAATCTCAATTGTTATTAGTAATTTATGTTGCACTCTGAATGTGTCTGTGTGCAAAAAAGTTTTTCAACACCTGGACTGTTTCCTCTCCATTAGTTTCTAGGTTCTTGGTAAATGTCAAAGCCACTAAGCTTTTTTCTGCATTTTCGGAAAAGTGGAAAGAAATACATGCTCATGAGGAATGTATTTTTCACCACGCCACTCATTGACTTTAATTTAGTGTAAAATTTACATGCAAAGGTACACAGAAGACCAAAGTTAGAGGCACGTGAGTTAGAGGTTCATCCTAGCTAGATAAGCTCCGAAAGAAACAACAATCCAACCAATCTGCAATAAGATCTCAGTAAGTATATATGATAACCCCCTAGCACAGCAATGACGGGTTATATATGTTCCTTGTTTTTTTTTCATTTATTACAAGTATTTAGCTCACTTATTTGTTCCATTTATCTTTCCTTTTTCCATAAATTGGACTCACAATGAAGATGAGCGTATTCATCATTGCTGGTCTGATTTTGATCAATTTGCGTACTGCCTGCCACGGGATCAGGGTTCTCAAAACCGCTAGAAACCCAGCGGTTTTCGCGGTTTCCGCTGAAACCGCTCCGGCTCGGTTTCCAGCGGTTTACGATTTTCAAATTTAAATTTGAGGATTTTTGAAAAATTTGAAAATTTTGTAAACAAAATATGTAAAAAACTAGATGAAAAATGAGGAATTATGGTGTAAGCAAAACTTAAAATTTTTTTAGTTTATGGAGGTAAAAAAAAGGTAAAAGAAAAAAGAATAAAAAAATTATATAAAACACTTACCTTATCCACTCCTTCTCCTTCCACTCCTTCTTCTCCACCTTTTCTCCTCCTCTCCTCTTCCCCTCTCTCCAACACAGCGCCGGCCCGAAATCCATCGGATCCGCCGACGAAACCGCCGGAGAAGCCGCGGAAACCGGCCCCAAACGCCGGCTAGCCGAGCGGTTTGAGCGGAAGCCGCGGCTTTCGCGCGAGCGGTGGACGGGCAGACGAAACCGCGGCTCGGAGGACGGAAACCCCAGCTATGGAGCGGCTTACCGCGGCTTCGACGAGGAAGCCGCGGCTTGGGCGGCGTGGCGCTCAGCGAGGGTTTACCGCGGTTTGGAGCGCGGTTACCGCGGCTTCGGCGCGGTAAGCCGCGCACTGACAGTAGGAGCCGCGGTTTGGAGTGATTTCTTTGCACGAGCAGTGATTGCCGCGATTTGAGGTTCAACCACGCCGTAAGCAGCTCCCTTTCCTTGATTTAGCGTCCAGTAGCCGCGATATAGTCCATTTTGGATTGAATGTACCGAATAATTTCGTGTTTTTCGTTGAATGGTGGATTGAGTCATGTACGAATAATTTCTTTTCATTGCATTGTAGAATGGCATCACGGAGGGAGGGTGATTCCGTTTGGGAGCATGGCCAGAACACGTACTCTGGATTTGTCTGCAACTATTGCAAGGCAGTAAAGAAAGGCGGCGGTGTGACGAGGTTTAAGCAGCACTTGGGGACGCGGCACCAGTGTGGTGCATTGCAATCATGTGCCAGCGTATGTTCGTGAATATTTTCGTCGTGACCTTGATTGAACTACCGGTCGGAGGAAGGAGAAGCAAGCAGCGACCTTACGAAGTGAAAAAATAGCTGCGGAAGGAAATGTTATGTCTGATGAAGCCGAAGAGCTGCAACATGTCCTACATGAGTCGCGAGTAGAAGAATCATATGTCAGACAGACTCGAGAGCGGGGTGGGCAATATGAGCGAGGTGGTGGAAGTGGAGCTAGTGAAAGTGGAGGTGGTGGTACAAGCGGTGGAATCATGGGCGCGCTGAGGAGATCGATGTCTCAGACTCAGAGAGGTAGGCAAGGTGGGAAGGAACCCGTTCAAACAAGGATTGACACCGGGCCGTGGACAGCTAAAAGTAAGTTTGCCAAGACGGCAATTGGTAGGGCTTGGTCAAAATTTTTCCACACTGAAGCTGTCGCTGGAAGGAAGGCCGACAGTCCTTACTTTGTATCCGCTGTAAAGGAGACACAAAGATGGGGTAAGGTTATTTAATTGCATATAAAGTGATACTTATTTTGTGTTAACCTTTCTCGTATATTGTATTTAATAGGTGAAGGCATCGAAAGCCCATCTGGCAGAGACATTGATGGCAAGTATTTAGATGAGAACTACGAAGACATATTGAAGCAATTTGCACGGTTCAAACTAGATTGGCCGTTGCATGGTGTTACCATCATGTGTGATTCATGGACGGGACCGACAGGGATGAGTCTAATTAATTTCATGATTTACTGTAATGGGATAATGTTTTTCCACAAGTCAATTGATGCCACTGGCCGCAGCCAAGATGTAAAATTCCTTCTGAAGGTGCGTTTGTTTTTTGGCAAAAGTGGAAACATTTGTGTGTGACTGTAATGGTTTTTGTTGCATGTAAATTGTAGGAAATGACCAAAGTGGTAGAAGAGCTTAGACCAGATAATATCGTTCAGATCATAACCGATAATGGTTCGAACTACAAGAAAGCAGGCACGCTTTTTAGGGATAAGTATGCAATTGTATGACAACCATGCGGCGCACACAATTAATCTTATGCTGAAGGCAATAGGTGATTTTCCTGAACACAAAGCTATGATTGAGAGTGCTCGTAAGATTTCGTGTTGGCTTTACAACCACAACCAATTACATTCAATGATGAGAAGAGCTATTGGTGGTGAGTTGATCAAGTGGAATGCTACTCGATTTGAAACAAATTATATGTTCTTGGAAAGCATGCTTCGACGAAGGGATAAGTTTGTCTTGGATGGGATCAGAATCATTTTTGGAGAGTCGTTTCAGCAGGTTTTGCTCATTCATGTCTGAGTAATATATCATGGTGTGATAACATGAGCCATGTGGTTCGAACTGTTGAACCACTGTATGAATTCCTACGCTTTGCTGATCAGGATAAGGTTCCAAATTTGAGTGAGGTACTTCTAAGGTACAACATGGTGCGTAGCAAATATGACAGTATATTCGGAGCGGATTCATCGGATTTTACTCGTTATATGGAAATTATTGATCCTAGGATGGCGGCCATTGCAAACGATACTTATGTCAACGCAGGTGACATAATGGTACTTATGTGTTTCATATTGAATTGATATAATTGTGTTTCATATTGATTCATTGCAGCTGCCGCGTTAAACCCTCGGGTTCATTATGTTCATGGGACGTCGCATGCCATTCTCAACGACCTCCGTGAGGCTTTCGAATTTATGAGTGACAGTGATAGCATAATGCTAGCACTTCAAGAAGCTGAGAGTTACCGAAGGAAGCTAGGTGCATTCTCCACCGATTTGGCTCGAAGGATGGCTACTAATAGTAATACTTCCCCTTGTAAGTTATTCATCCAGTGAAAATTTTGTAATATTGATTGAATTAATGAAACCTAACACGTTCTGTTTAATATTTCAGCACAATGGTGGTCTATGTTCGGCGGTGATACACCCAATCTGCAGAAGTTTGCTTTACCCCTCGTATCACAGTGTTGCTCGTCAAGTGGATGTGAGCGTAATTGGAGCACTTTTGCATTGATCCACACACAGGTTCACAACAGATTGTCATATGAAAAACTACACAAGTTGGTTTATGTCAACTACAATCTTCGAATCCGGCTCAGAGAATCTGGACTATATAGACCAGCATATAATACAGATGATGACCCCTTCAACCGTCTTTTGGAACTTTCCCTATATGATTCTTCCAATCCTATTCGAGAATGGATGGAAAAGGGTCGTTCAAATTCAGAACCGTTACTTGATGAGGATGACGATGATAGTGAAACCCCCCTCCCCTCTCAGCTTGTTCAGGATGAGAGCACACGGTTGCTAAGGATTGGTGGCGCATCTTTTTTGTCTGAGTGGTCACAAAAGCATGTGGGTGACACTCACATAGGTAAGTGGAAAGAACAAAGAAGACCTCACAAGCAATCAACAAAAAAGCAAAAGCAAACTGTTCAAAGGGAACGAGAGGTGCTCAGTGATGAGTCCACAGATGACGGAGAAAAGAGAGCTAGCCCCCCGTACCAAGAGTCAAATGATAGTAGTTCACGGACCTCATCTGATGATGACGACGATGCAGGGAATGCCGGCGCAGGCCATACGGGCGGTTCGGCAGCAAAACCCATCTCACCCCTTCGTTTCACAAGTACAAACATGTGTCTATTAGTTAATATTTTATATTCATCACTGACGATCTTCATATTGGCAGGTGAATCACAATTCACCCACGCTACCCAGGATCAAGATCACGGAGCTCCATGTTCACAGAGGACTACTGCGCCTACGAGTCGTACACGTGGACATGGTGCATATATGTTTCCCCAGGAATGTGAGGGCTCAATTAACACATGTAGTGACTCCTCTTATGACTACAGTTGTCCTGATATTAGTAGTCAACCACCTACCAGATGGGTCTATCAGTGTCAAGAGCCAAAATTTTATAGAATGTTGTAACATGAATGGGAAACAACGGCCCCGTGGACGGGTCAATCATGGAACGAGTACAAGGCACAATTGATGGCTACTCGTGGCATTGCACTTCTGTCAATTCACGAATATAATATGGCCTATCATAATTGGAATAATATTCCATGGGAGTGAAGATATTTGACCTGTATCGTGCTATGTATCATATTATTCGAACTATATATTTCTTATTTATGGACTATGAACTACTTCATCATTTCTATTTTATATTCTATGTCTCTGTGTTCTTAATTGCTGTATCAATATATTAGAAAAATTAATTCTAGAAATTTTTATTAATTTTCATCTTATTCACTGTTTTTTCCTTCCAAACCGCGGTTTCTGAAAAAACCGAACGGTTACCGCTCCAAACCGACCGGTTTTCTCTCCGAAACCGCGGTTTCTATTCAAATCCCGTTTAAAAATTTAAATTTGTAATTTGATCGGTTTTTTGGAGCGGTCCGGCCCGGTTACCGCAGCCAGAACGGTAAGTCCAACCCTGCATGGGATATGCCAAGGGATTATAGAAGTCACGAGAAAGGTGTCCTACAGAGGAAAAGTCTTAGAAGTCACAAGAAAGGGCGTCCTATAGAGGAAAAGTCGCAGTCTGATGGTCGGTGCTGATGGAATGAATGAGCCTCCGACCATTCATCACCAGTGCCGACTTGGGTCCTACCCTAATTGCCAGGGCGTGTCTCAGGACCGTTGGAAGACAGAACAAGAAACCGGATGAAAGAGATAGTAATCGCCACGTGGTGCGCTATACAAGTGTAACTGTTTTCACTCTTTTAATCCCATGTCGATTGAGTTATGTAATCTCTATTTAAACAGAGCTATAAGTAACACAGCTTCTGCAAATTTGCACTCCTGCATACCCCCTCCTAACTTGATACATGGAATAATAACGAAAAACTACTTGTGTATTTTTCCCAAAAAAAAAGAAACAATGGAGAATTACATGTATATATCAATATATACAAAAGCTAGATACTAATATGTAATTCGCTTGAGGCTTGAGAGGAAAGACTTGATGGATGTTGAACTTGGGGGATAGTGGTTAACTACAAAGATCAACACATTTCTCTACTGCTCCTTTCAAGTGGTTGACAGTCACTACCATTTCACACCTTTCCCAACACTTTCTCCCGTTGGCAAAAGGCATAGACTGACATGTAAATTGTTAGGAAACACTACAATTGCACATCCAAAACAGTAATTTGAATCTGTAAGTGAAGGCTGTGCTGTCAGTTAATTGAATTTCCAACAGATGAAGTGTTACCTTTTAAAACCACCATTGTCAATAGTTATTACAATCCCGACAGTTACCCTTGCCAGCAATGAATATTTTCTCTTTTCTAGTCGCCCAATCTTTTTCAACAAACTATCAGACTGTCGGCAAAAGTATAGTATAGTACGTAGCATTATTTATATATATTTAATTCAGAATCATCAAACAATCACAGGTTAACAACACAAGGTCATCCACAAATAAAAATTGTCACATGATCATCAAATGCAACGCTTGCACATCACAGAATTTATAGATGATTCTCGATCTGCATACATATTTGTCCCATTAAGTCACAAACATTCATACAGAGCTACATAGTTAATGAGATACATACACAAAGTGTTGAGCACAAATCTATATCCAACTGCGTTGAACTGATATTATCTACCACAATTTTTTCATCGGTAGCCTACGATGCCTGAATGGATTCCTTTTACTACAAAAGGTGAACACTGGGAACTCCTTCAACATTCTCTACTAGCTGCACAAAAGGTTGTGAGTCCAAAGGGACCTGCTGCACAAAAGGTTGTGACATCAAAAGGCTGTGACAATCTGTTGATAGCGAAACAACACCAAACAAGGACAAATAATTATAAACTAAGAAAGCTATGACATCAATGCCAAAAGAGTTAGACGGTCGTTCAATAATTTTGGACAAATCACAAAGTTAGTAAGACAATTAAGGCTGTAAGTCAGAGGTACTGGCATACCACTTTTGTTCATTTTAAATACATTGAGTGGCAGCAAATAAAACTAAATCTAAAAGCTCTTTTTAGTCTTTAGCTAGCATACCATTTTCCATATTAACTAAGTATACGAGCAATGAACTAAATAAGTTCAGAGCTTCCACATATGTTATGTAAATTCTTTGAGTATTTTGTATAACCACAAGAAAACACCGTAATAACTACTATGCAATAATAAAAAACTCTAAACAGCAAAGAGCTTCAGTAAGTATTTTAGTACCCTCAACCGGGATGGTCTTGTTTAGTACCTTCAGACTGGGATGGTCTTTCAATATTTTGTACATGAATTCTTATAATCCTTAATATTTAATTAGTGCATATTTGATCATGAAATAAATCAAATGTAGAGATAGGCTAGATCGTTAGTCCATCACATGGCCAAGCAATGCATAGTTGTGGCGAGAGATATCACTTTTCCATATGGACAAGGTAGAATACAAATATTTCTTAAAGATATGATTCACAAAGAACTTCACAATATTGAACACCGAGACAAGTACCACCCATAACAACATTTTTTTAACTTAGATATAAAGCAATCTTTACCATTTTCAAAACAGGGATATTTGATATAAAAATCTTTTAATTTAACATGCCATATATGATGGAGCAATATACAAGTGCTTTTTATGCTAATTTTTTCTATGTGCATTGTCGACTTGTAAGATGGTATTTAGTTGCTCCAAACAAAGTGATCCCTTAGGGAATGGTTCAATGATAGGACAAATGGTCCTAGATGAAATGGTACAGGCAAGTGTTTGATTACTTATATGAGACTGTAAGAACTCATACAAATTTGCAAAGTATACCAAACCTGACTATTGGTCTCCAGATAGATTTCATATGCCGCTCACAGTCATTACTTTGGTACACTTCTAAGGCACAGAACTAGAATGACCATCCTTCTTTTGAGCAAACAGTGGCATGACCTGAAAACAAACAAGCTCATTGACTTAGTACAACATGTTCACATATAGTCAGAAGATCACATACGAGCCCACATAGGCCACTACAAGTGCCACTTAATTCTATCCAAAGACATGGCGTATGCATGTTCTTTCTTGTGTCAGGGCGGGCCTGATTGGCCTTGTTAGCCCGATGAGTTCACCATAGGGCGTTTCATGTATATGTATGAGTGAAACAAAGAAAAAAAATGCATTTGTGTGAGGTTCGAGCCTCATACCTCGATTTTGCTAGGTAAGGAACTAGTAATCATTGCACTTTAGTTAGACTTATTGTACCCAGCCATGCCAACCAATGGGCTCCACAATGAGCCCAAACATGGCTAGATACATCTAGTTGTGCCATGTTTGGGCCTGGCCCAGATGGTTGTGCCAGCACATTTTGTCTGGCCGAGATGCCTAGCTATCCGCTATGACATCCCGGGCTAAAAGAATCAACCCGTGGGCTGGATAGTGTAGCGTGGCTACTAGTAACACGGAAATAGTCCCATATTATGAGTTTAGGTGAAGCATGATCAACTTAAATACCCAAGTCTAGAATGCAGTAATAACCGGGTTAACACTTTAAGCGAAGCGAGTACGAAATCATAAGAGTTATTGCTGTGAGGTGGGACCCACTAAATGCAAGCGGGGGAGATTATGATATCCCGACCCAAAAGAATTGGCTCATGGGCTGGCTAGTGTGCGTGGCTACTATCAGCACGAAAATGTTTCCACATTGTGAGTTTAGGTGGAGCATGACCAACTTAAATACCCAAGTCTGAAATGCAGTAATGTTAGCTTCATGACCAATTTTTGGTGATTAAATGAACATGATCCCACTTGTTGCGTGCAGGTCCTACTACCATCTACAACATCAAGAGCGAAGTGCCTCGGTGAATGTTGATGACAACCCATGTTGAGCACGTGGTTGAAGAATGGATCAAGACCTTGGAGCGTGACGATCAAGCTAGGAGAGCTTGTGTAGCTAGATTTTGAGTCCATAAGAAAAATCGGTACTATTAAGGGGGGTTGGGATGTCTAACTATGTCTCACTAGCGTAAAGGTGGTCGACAACGTGTGTGTAGGTCCCACAGCACTTGGAGAGCAGCTAGGAAGCCGAGGAAAACGATTTGTGAAGCTTGGAAGGAAGGATGCAGCAAAGACGTCAAAATTTCAGTTTCAGCAGAATTGTCATATATTTTCCAGAAGATCTGGAAGTTGGGCTTGCCAAGAGAAAAGAGTCTTCGTATCGTACGACGGAGTCGTCGTACCATTTTCAATAAGATTTGGAAGTTGCCAGCCAGGAGGAGAAGAGTCGTCGTACCATATGACGGGGTCGTTGTACCATTAGAACTGTTGGAGCTGAGCTGGAGATGACAGGAGAGATATAGTGATCGTATCGTACGAGGTATTGTCGTACCATTCTCCAGAAGACCTGTTTCAGAGTTGAGTTCAGGAGTTATAGTCGTCGTACCATACAACGGTATCATCGTACCATGATGGTAGGACGATTGACTGCGCAGAGGGATTTTAGTGTAATGATTAGTGAGCGTGGTTGGCCCTATAAATAGTCATCCCTCTCGGTTGTTTGAGAGACTTTTGACCAATGGAACAGCAAAGGAACCCTAAGAGGGCCAAGAAGTTAAGGAGAGAAGCACTTGGGCAAAGAAGAGAAGATCTTTGAGTCCTTGTGGGAGAGTAACAAGGAGTGTTCATCCACCTCTAGGCTAGTGCGCTGTGGAGGGGCATCTTTTCTTGTTACTCTTGGTCTTATGACAGGGCCTAGACTGGTTAGGAGTTGGTGATTGAGCTTCTGGTGGAGTCTGTGAAAGACTTCACAAGTTTGTACACAGTTTGGAGGCCTTCGTTCAAAGAGGCATCAAGAGAGAGCGCCCGAACTAGAGGGCTTATCATCGGGTAACAAGGTGCTGCTCAGGGCGGCAGAAGAAGTCCGTGTCTTCACTCGAGGAGTGGAGCGCACCTTGGGTGATACCGTTCCGGGAATGGCAGGATGGACCGGGACTCCAACGATGGTCCAACGAGGACTAGGGAGGCGCCATCCTCTAACCTTAGCAAAAAATCCTTAAGCATTTCTATCCCTATCTTCTATACTTGAGCTTTGTTCTTGTCTATCCTGATCTTGAATAGAATTGCATTGGATTTGCCTTGTTGTCATTGCTCATCTTGATAGTTCTCGTGCTATGTGTTGCCACTAGTGTAGATTTTATCTATCACTAGATTGCATAGTGCTGCCATGTATTGCTTGTGTTGTATCTAGTAGTCTTAGTACCTTTCATCACTTCTAGCTTCATCTCTCCTTAGTAGTTGTGTTAGCTTTTCTACCTTGTTGCTTTGCTTGCCATATCTACTAGCATGCTAGGAGTTGATTGCTTGCGCTATTTGGTAGAAAAGTAGAAGAGTTTGAAATAGTAGGTGCCCGATTCAACCACCCCCCCCCCCTTTCTCGGTCATCTGATCCTTTCAAGTAATAACAAGTTTAACCCTTTTCCCTGAAGTGAGGATAAAAACGTAAGAGTTACTGCTGTGAGGTGGGACCCGCACTAAATACGAGCAGGTCTGGATCCTTATTTTCGGGTTAGAGCGTGACATCTGCCTTCCCCATGTAGCTTTACATATGTGATGATTTTGTGCTCATAGGTCGCACACCTTAATTTTGCAATATACCGAACATAACCATATGTATCTTGTCAAGAAGATATGAGGAATACCAGACATTATAAAAAATTATATTCAAAATAACATGAATAATGGGTGAGAAATCTTTTTTAAAAGAATGGAACTGACGAGATACGCTGTGAGCAAAAGACAAAACTGGGTTAGATTTGGTTAGTGTTGTGTGTCACTATTAACCTCTCCGGGACATGTACTACCTCTGTGCCCTAAAGTGTTTTTTGTTCGAATCAAAATCAACAGATTTTATGTTTGTACACTTCAAATATTTCTGGTACTTGAACTATTTCTGACACTATATTTTCCTACTTGGATTGATATATTAGAGAATATGAAAGTGAAAATGAAGCCAGCCATAGCAATCATTTCCAACCATTTTTATTCATACCAAAATATTTTGTTGATGTATTATTGTACTACACTGGTACCGTATATATGAGTTTTATTTGTACTTTACAAGTCAATTACTAGGGGTCTTGTCATACATTATCAACATTTACGACAGTACACATATTGCCCTTGTGCATCATCTTGCAAATTTCACAGTAAAAAACTAACATCATGACTCCACAGAAGATAAGGATTGATGCCACCCGTCATTTCAAGCTCATAAGTTTGAAATAACCCTTCTTATCTACTGGATCAACAACAAGAATATCGTGACTGGTGGTGGTGCTAGGTAGTACTTCTATAAATAGCGTACCAGGAATACACATATTGAAAACACACCAAACATCTATATCGTTCATATAGATACTAGAGTTCTCGCAACCATTGGTATGCACTAGAGGACGGTGTAACTTCTTTATTTTTTTTTCTATACAAATTTTATAGCTTCTTCCTTTAGCAAGTGATGATAGGAGCAAGTTCATATTGATTCCAGTTGCACTTACAATAGGCTTAATTTATGCCATTAGTATGTAGTTCAGTCAACAACTACCTTTCAATTATCTGCCCTTGGCAAACAAAACATTTCTAATCACTTGTAAATTTTATGCTCTCACAGGTTAGTCATCTCCACCAAGAATGATGAAGATTTTGGTTTGTGCCATTCTCATGGCTGTTGTCATGAGCTCTGATTCTGCAGCAATGGTGGCCTCAGTGATTGCTGCAGGAGAAGGGCATGTTGGCCGTGCAGAACTGGCACCAGTTGCTTCTAGGTTTGCCAATACTAAGAAGTCTATTAATATCAATGCTTGTTTAAAGATGCTGGATGCTATCATGCACCCTATTCCCCCCCAGAACTGATTCGCAAGACAATTAAACTACACCAATGCCTTGCACGCGCATGCGGCTACTAAGCATTTAGACGTCGCTCATGCCACTGTTGTATCTTGCCATTAATTATATATGTGTATCAGCATCTATGTGCTGTTCATGCCGTTGTTATGTGTACCTAATTACGTATGTATGTACCAATGTACCTATGTCTGAATAAAATGGAGACGACAGTGTTTCTACCGTTGGTGTCTCTGCTAGTTCATGTTCATAGTAACTCTGGAATGGGTTTTGCCACTACGATATTCAATTAAGTTTGGCAACACTAAATTTGAAATTGCTTTTTACTAGAAATCTGCAAATCCCTCACCAATCATCAATAAAACACATATTCTTTTATCCCTTGTAGGCCCCAATTTTCATATATAAATCCAATTTCCTCTGTACTTAACCTCTATATAAATAACTAAGTTATACCTACAAAACTCATGCTGATTTTCTCACCAGGTTAGACGCGACAACTAGAACTAGAAGAAATGCAACACGTAGAATTCAACCAATTTTTCATAGAAACTTAGTTTCAAACTTGATTGAATTTAAGGTCCAGTAAACCATAATAGCAAAATGACCTAAATTCATATGACCAGATTCATATTCATGGTCCCAACATGTGCATTCAATTTCAAATTTTAAATTCAAATTGGAGATAACTCTGTACACTGTAAAGCAATCCAAAGTTTTTTAATGGAACTTCCACACACAAATAAAACTCCCTCAATAGTGTACCAAACAAAATGAAGTTAGTGAGTTTTATTAACAGAATTTTAGGGAAGTTTATATGCACTTGAAATTGAGATAAAGTTTCAAAATAGCCTTGCGGGTAGAATGCCAATACGAATTTTACTACTAGTCCAAATGATTGGCCCCTAAGCTTGATCTAATCTCAAAGCAAAGGTCTGCCTGATTTAGTCCTAAAGTTAAATTTTGTAGATTCTAATTAAAGCAGAGGAAATCTATATTAAGTAGAGGAAATTGAATTCATGAAATAGTGCTACGGCGGGAATCAGAAAGTTATAAGCGATGAAATATAAGGACTAGGTTTTTTTTTTTTTACCGATCGTAAAACGGAGATTAGAAGTTTAACCAATGGTATCTGAGGAATTTCCCCAAAATCTCTTGTTACTTTTGACTGCTTGATGGAAGATAAATTCATGCTAATTCATCCTACGTAGTAGTACGATGGTTTCAAGAGATAGTTGCAAGGGTTTGTGAAAATGACTAGCTCAATTGATCATCCGATTTGCATAACAGATGTGCTTGCTGCAGATGAGCCTTGTTTCCTTCCGCTAAGTAATCTCCTGTTGTACTGTATGGTTAAGACGATTTTTACCATGTACAATACCGACAGTATAATACTAACCTAAGTGCCGCGCTCCGCTGTGCCCATAAAACTACAATAACTTTAAACTGAACAGTTATTAAAGGATAAAAGAATAATAAGAGTTGTTAAGAATACAGGGGTGTCGACATAAATCTATATGTCTATTTTCCATAAAAAAGAAGGTTATAAGTGTCACAATGAGGTGTTAAATTTGAGAAATAATATATATTTAAACTACATTTAGAGGGTAATAACTTTTACTTAACAAATTTAAATTAAAGAAAACTTCAACTATATAAACTATTGAAACATTTGATTCAAAATTAGTGCATTCGAATAATTATGATGAAACCTTTAGAAACTAAAAAGTTTAAATTTCAAAGTGTATAAATTATTGAAGCAGTTGATTTTTACGACTCGAATAATTACGATGGAACATTTATGAACGCAAAAAATTGAATTTCAAAACTAAATAAATTATTGAAACAATTTGATTTTCATGGTTGGAATGTTCAAATAATTATGATTCAACATTTAGGAGTGAAAAAGCTAAATTTAATATAAATAAAAATTTTAAATTTTTGAAATATTATATCTTATGGGATCTCATTTGATTAGATTAATTGTAAGGAATATGATGGTTCACACAGATTTAAAAATAATCTTACGATTTAGTAGAAAAATTAATAAATTTTAAGATCAAAGGAATTTAAAAAGACAAGCGACTGACACGTGGCGCCGTGGTATCCATGAGTAAATGAATGATGGCTGTGGATATAGTGACGTGGACTTCCTGCAAGGTGGCCACGAGAGCCAAAATAACGAAAGAGGAGCATTTCCTTGCCATTTCAACTTTCTACTATATATATCGAAGTAATCTGAACGATTTTTTTTCTTATAATTGACACCTAATAATAAAGGTAAATTATACTCTCTCCTTTTCTAAATTATTGTCGCCGTTGACTTTAACCATCAATTTTGACTATTCGTTTTATTAAAAGAATTATGATAAATATTAAATATTTTGTTATCATTCGATTTATCACTAAAGGTTTTTGAGACATAAATTTTAATTTTATATATTTTAATAAATTTTTAAATAAAACAAATAATTAGAATTAATGGTTAAAGTCAACAGCGATAACAATTTAAAAAATAAATAATGTTTTGTGTCACCACTTTTTTGCACTGCTTCCGCTCATCACCGAACCTCGCATCCTTGCCACAGCCTGCGCGCATCATGCACCATCACTGTTTTCTCTATGACATAATTATAATTTTTCCAACGATACCACTAATATTCTGAATACTCCCCAAAATACTGATAGTATCAAAGCTCAGAGGGAAAAAAAATATGGAACTTTGGTATTCTAATACTACAAAGTATTTTAGGTAGTTTTGTGCACCATGCCGCAAAGAAGTTCAAAGTAAATTAATGCCTTGCAGTACCATTCTAAACTTTTGCCAGTACCATGTTAGATGTACTAGCAATTAAACTAATACTTCCTCCGTTCTTTTTTACTTATCCTCGTTGACTTTAACCAAAATTTGACTGTCCATCTTATTCAAAAAGTTAGTTAAAATATGTAAAATTAAAATTAGGATTAAAAACCTTTAGTAATAAATTAAATATTTTATTTGTGTTTAGTGATGCATGGTAACTAATTGCTTGTCAAAATGTCAGGTTAAGAAATATTCTCCTTTTTTTTTAGAAAAATATGTTTTGGTGATCAACCGTTGGTCGGGTAATTATATAAGTAACAACCAACTATGTGTCGGTACTTCTTCTAGAGCTAGCAACTGATGATAGGTCGGTAAAAAGATGTGGGTCGGTAAAAACTTTACGACGCCACCTACTACAACGACCGAAGCTATTAGTCGTTAATGTTTTTACCAACTTACGATATGTCCTTGAAAGTGGCTTTAGCGCTTATGTAAGTTGTTTATTCTGTACTGTGGTGTAGTGAATCCTAACAAAATATTTGATATTTTTTATATTTTTTAAATGATCAAACTTATTGGTCAAAGTCAATTGCGACAGACAAGAAAGAACGGAGGGAGTAAATTTTAAGGCAGTGAAATTTGGTGAAGAAAATGAATGAAGCATAATAGGCTTTTGATGGTGCCGTTTCTGTTGATAAAAGTATAATACAATTAAGTGAATAATGGTGCCGTTGCTCTGTTCGATTCTTTTAGCTCCACACGTTACAGGCATGTAAGTCAATTTCAATGCAATTGAACGGCTAATTGCTCCGTTGCCTGTTTTTCCTTCTCCTCGTATGGCTGAAATGGTGCTAATAGACTATTTATCTAGGGATGAGAGAGAGAATGAAATTAACACACTACAAAACACAATAGGAATCTCTCATATTTCCAGCTAGTTGTTGCAAGCGTTCGCATCCTCGTCCTGACGTCCGCATGCAGGGACGATGGAAGAGCAGGCATTCGGAATCTTTGCCTTCTTGAGTTATTTGCATCGAGATGCGAAGGAATAAGGTTTTTAGGGAGTGCACTTCATCGCGCGACTGCTCACTTGTTGATGGTCCCTTAAATGACATATTTGATCATCAAATCACTGCACAACAGACCAAATGTCATCGCTAAAGATAGTGGAAGGGTTTATTACTAACCAATTCCACAAGTTTTGATGAATATTTGTATGTAGTGATTTATCTATAAATGTTAAGAGAGAAAAGGAAGAAAACGATAATTCAGCAGAACACAAACATTCATGGTTCTATCAACGTATCAAAACTGCTGCCAATATTGACACCCACGACATAAAAGGAACAAGGCCTACCTACCAGTGACCCATAAAAAAGATGGAGCCGAGTGGGGCCAGCCTATGGATCGGCCGATCTTCTACTGGGCCTATTCAAGCCCCACTTTGGCGAGGCAGTTACCACCGCCTTTCTTACGTCGGTGTTGACTGGTCCGACGGGAATTAGGGCTGTAAGGCATCCAGGAAAAGGGAGAAAACTCACCCTCACTCACTCCATAAACCCAACATTGCACACTTCAGTTGTGCTGCTAGCATTAGAGGTTTAGGCTCTAGTTCTTAGAGTTCTAGTAGGAAGAGAGCGAGAAGAGGTCCTTTAAGGGTAATGCTGGACTGTCGGTACTCTCTTGATCCGATTCTCCACTAAGTCGGATCGGAGTACATTCTCAATATTACTAGTTCTTGCTTTTGTTCGTTTTAAACAGAGGTTTCAACACGAACACTTGCATATGTCATGACGAGATTACAAAGAATATGGGTTTTTTGGCTGGAGACATCCTTCGTTTGCGTAATTTGCTGGAACACACTCTTCCTCTGAATATTTGCTGCAGGACACTCCGATTCAGTAATCTTTGCTCCTAGACACCGCGGACCCGGTTTGGAGAGAGGATAGTTTCAAATGCCAAAGCTGCCCTTGGACCTAGTTGAGTCGGACCATATCCGCTGCCTCTGCTCCGGAACATATTACATCAATTGTTTTGCAGATTTACAAAGAAAGCAAAGAAAACTAATACTAGGATTACATTCAACACAAAGAGTCCGGTGACCTACGCTCATGGGCAAAAATGACATTTTGCCATGCCTCTCGGGTCCGCGGTGTCCAGGAGCAAAGATTATTGAATCGGAGTGTCCTGCAGCAAATATTCAGAGGAAGAGTGTTTTTCAGCAAACTACGCAAACGAAGGATGTCTTCCAGCCAAAAAGCCCAAAGAATATCATAATTTATTATGTTGTAATTTGTCTAAATATATAACAATCCGAAAGCCTTATTTTAGGCACTTTCGGCTACTAACTTTGCAAATTCCCTGAAACCAAACATTTTTTGGGCCACGAATTTTAAGAGATGGCGTCATAGATGCATGCTGATCGCTATGCATCGCTATTTTGTTGTGGAACAAAGATCAGCTGTGATGGGAATGGGGCCCCGATCTTCCTACAGGTTCTGATAATCAATGATTTGGACGGAGTCGTGACACAAACCGATCCGGCTTCTGAACGGCACGTTCCGAACCCCGCAATCGCAGCACCACGTCTCTTCTGGTTATCACCTGCCTGAACACGGATGACCTCACTGAGAAGGCTAGTCTTTGCCTGCAAATCTAAGAACAAGCAAGAATGAAGTAGAAAGCGACCACATTACAGATGAAGATTAAACTTACAAAGTTGGGGTCTCACAACTAATGAAACGATGATGCTGTTTTTAATAGGAATAATCTAAGCAAAAACCCGAACGCTACAGGTGGAGTGGCGGCTGAATATAAGGACTAGGAGGCGTGGAAGTCCCCCTGTACGCAACCCTAATGGACTCTAACTCGGTACAAGGCAAACGGCCGAAAACAGTGTGCAACACCCTGAGACAGATTCTGTAGACTCCAATGTTTCAACGATTCCTGTTGACTTCGAAGGAATTTGGATGTCGGACCAGTCACGTTGGAAAGGTGGTCTCGTCTCTTTTTCATCCATATGTGGTTTGTCAAAAAGGGAGCTCGTATGCGGCCTAGCCACCCGTTTTAGTGCGGACTGCTCCTGGACTCCAGTTGGATTCGAAGTCGACGTGAGTTGTATCTCCTACTTGGCTTAGACGTCCTTGTCTGACTTGTAGCTGGTCTCCAGGGCCTTCTCTGACCTCTCCATAATTCCTAATCATAATATAATCAATAGGTAGCAATCTATTCTCCATAGTACATATAAACTCATACTTAAGAACGAGCTCATCTCTAGATTTCAATTGTCATGCCCAGCTCTAGTGATCGGTCCTTCATTTGTCGTAGTGGGAGAGGATTGTGTGTAACCATGGGTGTGATGTCCTCATCAAGCTGAGCCGTATACTCTTAAGGAGGAACTGTTTTTCACGAGGCTGATAATATGTTCAAGTGTGCAACAATAAGTGTGCTAGAGGACAACATTGTCGATGCAGCGAGTTGTACCTTGTGGAGCAATTCCACGATTACAAAATTCTTGATAACCGTTCTGTAGCGGAGCAAGCTTATGAAATACAAACGCTAGTAAAGCAATTGAAGTTTTGAATGTGTGCTGCCTGATAAGTTTGTGGCAGGTTGTATTATTTCAAGGCTGCCATAGACTTGCACTAATTTTGCTACTTCTATAAAACATAAGAGATAGGAGTTCAGCATTACCGATGTCATTAGCTCATTGATGTTGAAGAGAAGGCAAGAGCAAAAGCATTCATGGAAAAAAGGTTGTGGAAGAAACTCTAATGCCGTGCAGACGAAACCTCAAAACTCCCATAACTCTAATAGAAAAGAATTCGAGCAAAAATTGAAACAAAAACCTGTGACTTTTAAGAAGAAGAAGAATAAGGAAAAAGGAAACTGCTTTGTTTGTGGGAGTTCGGATTATCGAGCGAGTTAGTGTCTGGATCGCAATATATGTAGGATAAAATGTTGGTAGTTCTTACGTCACAGATATATCTGCAAGCATACCCCCTTCACCCAGGAGTATTCCAGGGTATTGTAATCCATAGGGAACGTGTGTAAACTATCTACGAGTCAGGTTCATCCAGGGACAACAAATAAGGTAGGCGAGGGTAAGAAATTATTCTTATTATTGTCTGGTCTAAGACAAGGTAAGGTCGAACGCTATCGCCTTACTTCGGGCACCGGCTCCCCCCGGTTTGCCATGACGTTCCGGCCTTCAGCTTACTACGAACCCGAACATGGAGGATTACAAAGGACGAACAGGTTGTCACCACCTGCCACCTACCTCTACAACCCGTGGAGCATGCAGCATTCAAAGCAACCTCTAACTAGAATCAAGTCTATGCAATCAATTAATGCATAGAGATGAACCGTAAGCATAACGAGCAGATCTTATTGAATCAAAACACTATGCCATAAAAGGATCACGAACACTTACTTGAATAAAGAAATCATCCGTCAAGGTATAAGTGCAGAGAGGTAGTGCCGACAGGCTAGCGCTCCACCTCCGGACTAGTCGAGATTCGTACCCAGAGAGTGCTGACAGGCTGACACTAATCCTGGAGGACCTTCTCACTCTCTCCCTATTCTAACTGCCATAGGAGCAGTGCTATGCCTTTGAAATGGAGCTTTATCTTGTGTTCTTGTGTGTCTTGAGATTGAAGAGGGGGTCTGCTTTTATAGGGGGAGTTGCCGTGGGAGAGTGGAGTTCCTCTTCTCTCCTCTATTCACTCCTTTCGTGCCACCTGGGGGCTGTAACCCACGCGGAACAAGTCAGCACCGCCTTGAGGACTCCTAGAGGAACGGACACACGAAGCTGGGCCCGAGAGGGGCCAAGACCAAACGGGCGATCTGGGAGATTGGCCGACCTCTAGGTGCGCCCCCTCGGCCTAGGCTTTGGTGGGTTGCCTCTCTTGATGGCCTCATCCCATGTATGGGTGGCCTGACACTTCTCGAACCTGTTTCGCTATGGTTTTGGACACTCTAATCCTCGTTCATGGGCCTGATTTATAGAGAGTGTGCTTCCTCTTTTTGTGACTTGTGTTTTCTCCAATAAATCACCTATATAGAATATTCACCAACAACATACATGTGCTCATGGATTTTGTGCTGCTAACATGTCATCTTAGGTGGTTAAGGAATGGAATTGGTGTTGATTCAATTCATCACAACTCCTTCCGCTAGACACTTGATTTTCTTGAAAAAAGGTTTTCAAAATAAGACAAAGCTTTGCTCCTCAAATGATTCTCTCAGATCTCTCAATATGTATAATTCCTCACCAAGGCATTTGAGTAGTTGCCTCTTTTATCCTACTACTTCTAATAAGGCTTTATGTGGAGCTCAAGGTAGTCGAGAAAGAAAAGCATACATGTATCACTTATGTTGTAAGTCAAAAATGAATCCAAGTAGATAACAAGTTACAAAACATGATCAATATGCACATGTGTGGGTACGGAAGGTGCATGAGGGACTCCTTTATGTATGATCTAATTCTCTAATAAAATTTAGAGAGCATAGCTATCTCTCTTTTTTTTTCATTTTTTCTGTGCCAGATAAAACTCTCTTGTGGGCACACCCTTTTTTTCATGCCTGAGAAAACTCTCTTTTGGTTTTTTTTTTGTCTTTTAGCCATGATCTCTTTTTGCTAGGAAACTTGTAGAGAGATCAAAACATGGAGTGCACGTGCGACTATATGCAGTGCACGTGCTCTTGATCATGAGATATGACTAGTATCAAACAAGGGTCACACAATTTGACTAAGCTCATAGCAAACAAGTTGCATATGTATAGGATACTTGAAAATGCTCAACATATGGCTCTAGTAGGAATATCATATCATTGAGGAGTTTTGCAAAGCTTTGATTTTCAATTTTTGAGAATAAATTTCCCAAGTACTCTATGCGGAAGCAAGCGAGATGCATATCCTCGTACCATATCTCATTCACCAACAACTTAGAATAAACTACTTTCCTAATATAATTGTCACAACAATAGGCATGGATGCTAGGAATAAGAATGTGCAAGTCACCATCCACATAAAAAGTATGTTAATTAAGGGCTATATGGAAGGTTCATTTTAAATTGAGTTTAATTTCAATGATTTATCAAAGAGCTAAAGCATCTCAACTTAAAACCATGATAAACGGTGTGAGGATGCACAAACCGTCATTTTTGGCCATGCGACGTCTGCAAACGAGTCATTGGGAGGCTCGTGTAACTGTGCGTTGAATATACCGCGAGGCCTCCCCCAAACTTGCTTTTGTATCTGGGTGCTTATTGATCATAAAACAAAAAAAAAGGGTGAAAACAGAAATGACTCCACCGGTATGATTGTCGGGTAGTCTATAACCTTGTTGAATTCAAAAACTAAATAGGCGCACATTCTAATAAACAACAAAATGGAATTAAGAAAAGAGAAATAAAACTAACACATCGATTAGTTATTATATTTTTTTTCTTTTTTTTTAGCAAGGATGGATACAAGGGCGGAGTTCATAGCTAGATATAAGTTTGGTCACCAAAAAGGTGATGGCTCATGGAACTCGCCCGATGGATCATATAGGTTTGGAATAAGGGGCGGTTTCATATGGATCCTAAAACCAAAGAAAAGGCAAAAAAAAAGGATACAAGGAAGAACTATGTTCGATGAAAATTGAGAAACCGTTCCCTGGCAACGGCGTTAGAAATCTTGTTGGTATTTCCTACGTCATAGACATATCTGCAAGCGTATGGAAACCGTTGTAGCCTTCATCCAGGAGTATTGCAGGGTATCGTAATCCACAGGGAACGTGTGTGAACTATCTATGAGTCAGGTTCATCCAGGTACAACAAGAATAAGGTAGGAGTGGATCCTATTATGGTCTGGTCAAAGACAAGGTAAGGTTGAACGCTATCACATTACTTCGGGCACCTGCTTCCTCCTGGTCTGCCAGGACGTTCCGGACTCAGCTCTACTAGGAACCCACCCGAACGTGGAGGATTACAAAGGACGGACAGGACTTTCACCACCTGCCCACCTATATCTACAACCGTGGAGCATGCAGCATTCAAAGGTAACCTCTAGCCTAGACACCACGTCTACACTATCAATTACTCTCTTTGCTCTTTTTCTGTGTCACGTTAACTTTTACCAATAAATTTGATCATTCGTCTTATTCAAAAAAGTATAAGAAATATCAAATATTTTGTTAGGATTTGATTTATTACTAAAGGTTTTTGAATCCTATTTTTTAATTTACCCATTTAAACTAATTATTTGGAATAAGACGAATAGTCAAAGTTTTCAGTCAAAGTCAATTTTGACAAATAAAAAGAACAAAGGGACTATGCTTTAGTCTAGCGCTCGATGACAGGCCGACACTACTCCCGGAGGACCTCCTCACTCTCTCCCTATTCTAAGTGTCATAGGGGCAGCGCTACGCATTTGGGAATGGAGCTCTATCTTGTGTTCTTATGTGTCTTGAGAGTGAGGAGGGCGTCTCCTTTTATACGGGGAGCTGCCTTGGGAGAGTGGAGTTCCTCTTCCCCGTTATCTCCTCTATTCACTCCTTTCGTGCCACCTAGAGGCGGTAACTCACAAGGAACAAGTCAGCACCGCCTTGAGGACTCCAGAGGAATCAACATGCAAAAGCTGGGCCCGAGAGGGGCCAAGACCAGATCGAACGAGCTAGGAGATTGGCCGACCTCTAGGTGGGCCCCCTCGGCCTGGGGCTTCGCTGGATTGCCTCTCCTGATGGCCCTCATCCATGTATGGGTGGCCCGACACTTCTCGGACATGTTTTGCTATGGTTTTGGACTCTAATCCTCGTTCTGGGCCTGATTCATAAAGAGTGTGTTTTTCCTCTCTTTGTGACTTGTGTTGTCTCCAATAAATCACCTACATACAAATATTCACCAACACTTTTGGTGAATTTTGTCAATAATAACTCCTACCACTAGCATAGGTGTTGACCTATGAAGCTTTTGTGTAGGGACTTGACGGTCAAATTTCTTAAGGACCGTCAACACAAAACCAAAAGAGGAAAATTCCTTATGAGCCACTAATAAAAGTTACATTTCCTTCTCAACCTCATTGATGGAGGTGGGACCAAAAAAAGTCGGCAAACATGATTAAGGCTGATGGAGGAACATCAGGGTACGGTAATTTTTTACTTGTAGTTCTTTTCATTGTCATTCACCTCATTGATGGGTTGACACCAGTGCCAATATCATGTGTGTGTTAATATTCTCTTATTTTCTACTTATCAGATTCGGCAGACTTTATCCTTGTTGATGGAAACGGTGTGTGTAATGCTGTTCATGGTGTCGGTACGGTCAATCTAAAGCTTACTTCGGCAAGACCATAGAACTGAAAATATGCAGCATGTTCCCTCAATAAGGAAGAATCCCGTTAGTGGTTTTTTGACTACATAGAGATGGTTTGAAAATTGTGTTTGAGTCCAATAAATGTGTACTTTCGAAGTGCAGGACATTTATTGGTAAGGCTATGATAGTGGAGGCCGGTTCCATTTGTCTTAACCGATGCTTTTTTAATTCTGTGAACCATGTGGTTGATGACAATGAATCAAATGTTTGACATTCATGATTTTTTCATATAATTTTGGTTGCATGACATGCTTGGTAGTATGAGTTTCATTCCGAAATTTATTTGATCAAAAATTTAAATGTCATGTATGCGTTTCAATCTAAGCAACCTTGTAAGTCTCACAGGCTGTGGAGGTGAGGAACTTGACACCGTTAGAATTAGTTCATTTCGATTTGTGTGAATGAACAGCGAGTTGACCAAAGATGGTATAGATATTTTATGACATTCATAACGATTATACTAGCTTTTGCTACGTGAATTTATTTAAAATGAAAGATGAAGTGTTGCATTATTTTAAGACCATAAAGCTGAAGTAAAAAATAACTTGAGAAGAATTTAAACGGTTACTGTCCGATCGCGGTGGAGAGTATTTCTCAAATGAATTTTCTGAATTCTGCATGGAACATGGTATTATTCATAAGAGTACACCACCATACTCACCACCATCCAATGGGATTACCGAAAGAATGAACCACACTCTAACCGATTTGGTTAACGCCATGTTTGAAACAACGGGACTTTCTAAGGAATGGTGGGGCGTGAGGCTATTTTGACCGTGTGACATGTCCTGAATGGAGTTCCTACAAAGAACAAAGAAGTTACACCATTCGAGGAATGGGAGAAAGATATTAAATCTCTCTTATTTGCAAACATGGGGTTGTATGGCAAAAGTGAATCTGACAAATGAAAAAAAAGCAAAAGCTTGACTAAAAAACATTGATTGTGTGATCAGGTGTTTGTATGTTGATGACATACTAATTTTGAAACCAACCATAATGTGATTGAGGAGGTGGAGGACTTTTTGTCCAATAATTTTGAGATGAAGGACTCGGATTAGCTGATGTTATTCTTAATATCAGTACTAAGAGAGGGCAATGGTGGGGTTATACTACTGCAATCTTACTATGTGATAAAGGTTTTGAGTCACTTTGGATTTAGTGAATGTAGGCCTGCTCCGATGCCTTATGATCCTAGGTGATATTAAGGAAAAATCAAAAAATAGCAAGGATCAATTGAGATACTCCCAAATTATAGGCTCGTTAATGTATTTAGCTTGCACGACGAGGCCTGACATCTCGTTTGCTATGAAAACTAAGCCGGTTTGTGTCAAATACTAGAGATAATCACTGGCATGCTCTTGAGAGAGTTATGTACTATCTAAAAGGTGCTGCAACCTATGGGATTCACTATACCGGATAGCCAAGGTTACTAGAGAATTTTTAATGATTCAAACTGGATCTTTGATGCTGGTGAGATTAATTTACAAGGATATGTGTTCACACTTGGAGGCGACATTGTTTCCTGAAAGTCTTGCAAACAGGCCATCTTAAGGAGGCCAACAATGAAAGCATAACTCACAGCATTAGATATTGTCACTATTGAAGCAGAATGGCTTCGTGAGCTCATTTCGGATTTACTGTTAGTTGAACAACCTACACTAGCTATTTCCATAAACTGTGACAATCAAACAGTGATTATCAAAGTGGATAGTTCTAAGGACAACACGAAGTCATTTAGGCATGCAAAACCGTGCCTAAAATCTATCAAAAAATTAAAAAAAAATTCTGGTGATTTCATTAGACTATGTTCATACGTCTAAAAATCTGACAAATCAATTTACAAAGGGGTATCACATAATGTGACAGATGGTGCATCGAGTGAAATGAGCTTGGGACCCACGTGAAGTTTATAATAATAGTAACCTATCCTATGTGATCAGAGATCTCGTAAATTAGAAAAATCAAGCTAGTGGTTGACTGAGATGGAGAAACCTTTTAAAAAGGTCCATATCGTCTGAGATGCATTTCTCTCCTATCCTATATGGTAGGTTGGTATATATATACCTTAATATGATTCGAGTACTTATTATTTAAGCATAGATGTTGGCTTACAGAATATCTTATGAGAAAAACACCTATATGAGTTCGACTGCTGGTCACAGTCTATGAGATTTGAGTGATATCTAGATACTCATGAAGGGCCATGGAATTTGACTTATATGTTCCAAACTGAGAGGATGCTTATTGCGACCTAATATCAGCTAAGGGCTCTAGTGAATCTATTCGTACAAAACTGGCAATTAAAGGCATAGTCCATTATTCAGTTGCTGATAGACATAATTTTTGCTCTAAATGGATGTTCAACTTAACAGTCTACATCGAAATACTGGTATATCAAAACTATAAGAAATTAACAGTAGTTTCATATGCCTTGAAATTTAGTGGCCATTATTTACTAGCAAGTAAACTAATAAATTTCAAGGCAGTGAAATTTGTGTTATCAATACATGCATACGGTGGTGATGAAAATGAATGAAGCATAATAAGCTTTTGATGGTGCCGCTTTGGTTGCTGAAAATATAATGCAATTAAGTGAATAATGGTGTTGTTGCTATGTTCTATTCTTTCAGCTCCACACAGGCGTGTAAGTCAATTTCAATGCAATTGAATGGCTAATTGCTCGGCGTCAGTTGCCTTATGTAGACTCGGCTTCAGGGGTGTCTTGGCTTGTAGACTCGGTGGTAACCGGTTCCTCATCAAATGTCGCTGCATCCTTGATGGACTCGGACAGTACTATGGCTTCCTCGTCAGCTTGCTTCTATTGTTGGTCTAGTTGTTTGGCAAAGGTCATAAGGTTAGCATATGAAACCAAGACCCAAGTCTCGTGAAAAGCTAATTAAGGGAACGCACGCAGGAGTAATGCCTTGGAATTTGTGGTTTGGCTGGCTTTGGGCCTAGAATGTTTGGTGTCTGTCTTCAGAGTACTAGATAATTGGGCCTTTTGGGACGTTGAGCACTTTTTCTAGTACTCTTGGCATGGCTAGACAACTAAGCAGGAATGATTTAATTAGACGTACTAGCACTAGATTGCAACAAAAAAAAAACATAAGTACCTGGTCTGGAGGAGATTTTGAAGAAGAATGAATCACCATGGTTATTGGAAGACTCTGCATCCCTACTCTTAGGGGCACAGCAGCAATTGGTTCTTCAATGTTTTCAGCTTCTATCTTAGCCTACTGAGGATGAGGAAAAAGGCAGATGAAGGGTTCTGTGACTTGTGAGCAGAAAGTTTGTCTACCTTAGGACGAGGATTTTTAGGAGAAAAATGATCAACTTCCTTGGGCCACTCCCACCATGACACCGGGGAGAACAGTCGATGGAGTCTCCATATAACCACTGACTCGGCGAGCGTCTCAACCCCTTCAGTGGTTGGGTCGTTTTCTTTCAAGAACTTGAACATCGGGTGGCCACACAGCTCGATAGGCTGCACTCGACAACGAATGAAGCCTGTCGCCACTTGGATGCCAGTCAGCCCTTTTAATTTCATGATAAGGATCTGCTTCATGCACTGCTCTACTTGGACGTGGACTATCTCCTCATCCTTTGGCTTAGAACTCCAATTACTGTTGGACTTTGGCTGGGAGCCTGAGTACGTAGGGGGAGCTGGTGGGGTGGTTTACGGCATAGAACCACATGGATGGCCAGAATTTGATGTTGGACACCAAGGGGACATCAAGGTACATCTTCTTGCGCGGTTGCAACATGGCTCCGCCAAATAATGTGGGGCCGTGGTATTAGGATGGATCTTAAGAACAAAGAGTTCGCGAAAAGGGCAAAGTGGGGATTGATCCCCAAGAAGGCTTCACAAAGGTGAAATGAAGACAAAATTATGGAGGATGGAGTTGCGAGTGAGATGATGGGTCTCGATTTTGGTAGAAGTGAAGGAGGCCGCGAAAACTCGCAGGTTGGAATATGCAACCCATGGTCGAAGAAGGAAGGAAATACGATTACCTTATTTGCTGGAGTCGGAATGCATTGGCCGGGGGGATTTCCCATCCGATGTGAGCAATCTCGACATTGCAACTGTCGACTACTATACCGGACACTTTGTCCATGGTGGCGGCGGATTGTTGATGTTTCGCGGATAGGGGAGCTCAGCTTCTAGTAGTATTCCTGAGGACGCCATCACCTCGAAAGGAATGAAGGAGATGGATCCGCCGAAGATATGCGATCTTTCTCGTATGATTACGAGAATCACAAGGAGAATATGATAGTTGCAGGTATGAGTGGCGATGGGGGTAGGATAGTTGCATGAGTGGCGATTGAAACAGTTCGTCTTTCCTTTTATATAACATATGATGCAGATATGCCGCCCTTGTCACTCGATGCTTCGCAAAAGGTAAATCTATCAATGTAAGATGTGTGACGCAGGGGAATATGGTGTCAAACTGACCGTTTACTTGAAAGAAAAATAGTTACTTGTCTGCAAATTATTTGAAACTAATCTGATTATTTCCATCCAGAATATAGAGACATGTCTTGAGGGTGTTCCATAGGGAAAATAATAGGACGGGAAAAGAAGTGCGTATGTAAATCTATTAAGCACACAAATAAAGTAGAACAAAAAAATAGGGAAGGTCATTTATTTTATTTAATCCTTTAAATCAACAAAAGTTACAAGTTACCAATTTGTAAATTTGGTAGTGCTATGTAGCCTCATGGTAGATGATCTAGCTTAGGCGATGTGCTCTTTTGGTTTTCTCAGGGCTCCTTAAAGTTCAAGGTTAATTACTTCCATAAGTGAATATATAGGAGTAATGGGACACCTCCGATTAAGTTGTTTGAAATCGTTGTTGTTGTCATCACTGTCTTCTCCATACATGATATAAGAAATGGAGTATAATGTTGATATCGATATAAGAAAATAGACACGCGTGCAATCCAGGACCTTTTTTTTTTCTTTTTGTTAACTCGCGCCCGGCCTTGTTGGCCCCGAGCAAGGTGAGAAAAACAATTGGTTGAAGTAGTGTGCGAGAAATGAGCGAAGACGTCGACTCAACAAGTCAGCATCAGCAGCATCACGGGTGTCACTTGAGAAGACGCGAGCCGTCAGACTATATGGTGCAGGATGGACATTTCTATCCATATCATAGTTTGAAATTCTAACTATTAAATGGATACATAGATTTTATTCGTCTCTTGCTTTGCGTGAAAAACAGCTTATCTTCAGCACATCCCAGTCCCACAAGGGAATTAGCCTCTCAGCGTCGGATATAAATTGTAATTTCGATTAATCCAATGAGTGCTGATTCCTTCCCAACATTAATCGTAAATAAGAAAACAAGTGAACTAAGAGGCACATATGACCCATGTAATATTCTGTACGCATCAAGCTCCTGAACCTGAGACACCATATAAACCGCCATACAAGTTCCAAACTACGGACCACAACAATTGGAGCTCAATAGGATTGTAGACTGGATTTCTACCAAATTTAGACGACAATAAACAGAAATATATTACATAGCACACTTGACATTGTAACACTCATCTACCGACACACTCCAGCACAATGTACATCTATTATCTACTGTAGACTTGTACGGGCCAAACGGATTCACATTGCCGAAAACCTAATCCTCAACTGACTACTCGAGTACCTGAAAAGAAGCAGATTATATACAGGCTAACTCCCTGATTCTCTGCTACATACGCTGTTATACAATGTATCAAAACAAAAATCTTCACATTGCATGTTCCACGCGATGCAAGTAGTATTGACGCCAATGATTACAAGGGCTTAACGTCAACATCTGTACAGTTTGGTGACTGCTGATTTTGACAGTTCATGGACGCCATCCTTGCTCTTTTTTCTGAAATTAGGACGAAATTTTAGAAATTTTCAATCATCATTCCTGGAAAAAGGAAACACATGCCTTGTGTTCATGGTACAAGAATCTTGTCTGCTTACCTCCTGTAACAATTAGCTTCTCGACACGCGCAACAATATGCTTCCCATAAGTGTAATTCTTGAGCTCATTCAAGTGCAACTTTATGCTTGAGAGGATCATCTCTAGGTACTTGTCATCACAAGTCTGAAGGACTGTCTGTACAACGTAGTTGCCAAACTGATCTTTCATCAATTCCTGCAAAAACAAATGTGCATGGCGCAGTACATGGAAAAAGTATCACAATAGGATCAAAGTTTAAGCATATAATCAAATTTGATTCAGCACTATGATATAATAAAAGAAACAACAAACATGTTTTATGTGTCAGATGGAACAAGTTTGTAATTTAGAGGATCACTAAGAACATATTAACTATCAGCAACATCCTTATAGAACTAACAATCAAAGTGAAATAAATACCGATTACACAAAGGAAACCACCAGATATTATGTGCCATAACACATTATTGCTAATTGCTACTGACGTGTAAAACCCATGCCAGTGTCATTTGCTTTGGTGAATAAGAATAGGAACTCCTACTGAAAACAAGTAGTCATCGGTTCTCAGAACTAGACATTTTTCACTACGTATAGACACTGAAATGCAGCATCCAGACCCTCTGAAGCATGGATGATGGATCAACCAGATGACAATTGGACATGAAGAATTGCTAGTCAATGAGCACTAGTATAAAGTCTAGATATTGCTGAGAACCACTTTGAATAAAGCAATCCGTTTGAGGAATACTGAGGGACGAAGTCAGCCTAAAAGGAAAGGGGAAAAAAAGACAACAGACCTGAAAATTTTGACCAGAAGAAATTATCTCTCCAATAAGGCCATCACGCTCTCGAGGAGTTCCAAAAGTCAAACATTTCTCAATAACATTAGAAGCAAACTTCTGCTTGCTCAAGATCACAACTTGCCCAGAGAGTTTCTGAATAATGGATGAACGCTCTTCTGGTTTGCCGTGTTGCAATACATGCTAGAGAATGTTGAACAAGGTCCATCAAAAACAAAGGTACATCAGAGTGTGTCAAAATACAGAAATAACAGCAAAATACGCTTCAATATGCCCCAAACGTCATAACAAATAATAGGATGAAGGCCTAGTAATAGGACTTAACAATACTATGTCTAGGCCAGGTAAAAGGGCTCAGCCCGCAGGCCCTTTCACAACTTATTTCATCCCTGGTTTCATTTTAGTTCAGAAATGAATGGAATTTCAGTCCTATCCTAATCGGATCTGGCCCTCCCAATTGCTAGTTCATTTTGCTCGGCCCGTTCACCAGGCCCTATGTCATTCATAAATTATGTTGCCATTTTTTTCACTTCCTTTCATTAATTGTTTGAGCAGACGGATGTGCTGCTAATATTGTAATAATAATTGGTCAGTCAATTTCAGATAAGAATGGAAATGGTTTCCAATATTCTACAAAATCCTAATGCTTTTATGTAATATTTCATTATCAATATCAATAGCCAGTTCAAAAGATATTGTGCATACAGAATAACAGAAAAGTTTGCTAGTTAGCCTCATCAAAATAACAGATGGGCACAATACTGAGTCTAGCCAAGGATCATTCAAAAAACTTATTGCAAAATGACTAATTTCTTCAATTTCTTATTACTACACACTAGTTAGTTGCAAGTAAAATTATGCAGACTACTGTACCACATGTACACAATTCAACAATAGAATAATTTAATTTACATACTTGAACAACATAGTTCCCGAATTTATCATCTGTCAGATGGAAGGTGTGTTGAGCAATTTCATCCATGATTGCACTTTGAGTAGCTGGATTGTGGCAATGCTCCAAAACTCTCTGCAAGGAACAAGTTATTACAGAGAAAGGGTCCCAATCTAACAATTCATTTCAAGAAACAGAAAGCTCTAGCATACCTGAATTACTCTGCACCCATATTGATGGGTACAGAGAATAAGTATTTCTGTAAGAATAGGTTCGATAACAAATGGAATGTGGTCTTCAGGAACACACTCAATGCATTTCTGGATCACGTGGTTACCATTCTGATCACCAATACATTTCAGAACATTATTCTCGAGCTCATGAACAATATCAATCTTTCGGTCCATATCAACTACCTCCAAAACCTGTCCATAACATGAACAACATCAGCAACAACACTGAAATGTTGCATTTCAGCATGATGAAAACATAGAATAGAAAATGAGCACTGACTTTAC
>LFJQ01000210.1:0-45021 GCA_001182835.1 Oropetium thomaeum | reverse complement strand
GCATAGATGTGAAAAGCACACGGGATTTCTATTCGTATTTTTTACTAGCCGTTATGTACATGTTGGGAGCGGACCTCGAGCGTCTTCCCACTTAATGCATTAGCTAGGATTTATCATATTCTAGCATTATTTTTTCGAATTTAATTAGCTGAATTCACATAGGGTTATGGGCGCCCCCAACGCCAACGGTTATCGCCTATCTAACTACAAATCACTGTCTTGACACAAGTAGAAACATGTTTTCACTTGTACATATATATATATATATATATATGAAGATTTATTATTTAATTAATTCATTAAGAATTTTTTTTAAATATTAAAATAACCCGCATGGTAACATCTAAAACCCCATTCTACATACCTACCTTCCCAGGCCTGGCCTAATCAACATTTTTTTGCCCATAGACAAACCAACAAGTTTTCATCATTAAAAGCAAGAACACGCACTAATATGGATCTCAACTACTAATATTTGGTTGACAACAATACACTTTTCACAAGGTAATGTTGGAATTATAAATGTTGAAAGTCAAATTTGGATCTGAGCTTCTAATATTTTCAAGAAGATTGTAAGGAATTCTCAATGGGATATAGACTTTGGGCCTCCTTCCTCCCTTAGTACATTCCAACTCTCCAATGGCTTTTTTTTGTTGTATACAAATTATTGCCCTATATTTTCCAATCTCCAAGTTGAGTTTTGCGATATCTAAAATTACGCCTTTTTCTAGACATAGATAATGTGAAGTTAAATCTAGATTAGTCTAGTACAATCTACTCTAGAAAAAGTTAAGTAGCAGTAATTATATGCTCATAATTATAACCTCTATTTATAAATACTAAAACATTGATAATTCATTATCAAAATTAGTTTAAGACTGAAACATTTTCCAAAAAGTACTACAGAGAGATCAAAAGATTTAGAACCTCATATGTTTGTTATATGGTTGATTATCAACACTTATGGCAGAACTAGATTTGATAATTGGTTATCAAAATCAGGTTACAACTAAAACTTTATAAGAGTCAAGTATCATAACTTGTTGATAATTAGGGTAAATAAAACACTAAATTTCAAGTATCTTTGGCAACAAATATTGACCAAACTCTTGATCATGAAGGAGTGCAGATCCACGTGTTAAGTTAATAATTAGATGAATGACAAACATAAAAGATAGAATACCAGTTGCAAATGACACTACTATAAAAGTATTTTTACAATATATATACCAAAGATGCATGTTCATGTACTTGATCCGAGCAACTGCAACCACCGCTTCAAATTTATGGTCACGAGAAGGTTCTTGCCACTGAATACAACAACAGTCAGAATTAATGGACCGAAAAGCAAAATCAAGAATAATGTGAAGGAATAATTAAAATCATACACACATAATTTTTCTTCTCACCAAACTAAATGACTTGATGTTTTACTAGTAGCATAATATGGTGGATATCTCAAAAAAAAACTAAAAAACATTAAAGATAACAATGATCACCATCATGATAAAAATATCATTCGTATATAAAGAACATTCAAAATAGAACGAACTACTAGCCACTATCTACACATAAAAAGAAATTATGTTACTTTCAGTTAATATATTATGTAGCTTTCTTCTATTGAGTGTTTTGAAGTCAACAATCAAGTTCATTTTTAAGAGAATTCACTAATACCACCCAGATAAGATTATACAACCCTATTAAGATAATTCATGCATGTTGGTCAATTTCTATCTAAGAGCCAACTAAATGAAATATATATCTATCTATCTAGTTATTTATAGCCTTAAATTTCTAGAATGTTTTTACCACAATGATGAAGTGAAGAAAATAAATTTGTTTTCAGATAATGGAACAGAATAGAAATATCTCAATTGTTAAAACACTGGGTAGATTAATAATAATGAAATTACTTGTACTAAAGCGCGATTTATTTATAAAAAGGGGTCCATAGATCAGTTGTAAGCTTGGACTGCAGATCAGAGGTCACCTGGTTCGAAGAACTTAGTGGTCTTTTCTAAAGTCTTAATCTACTATACTTATATAATAAGCATAACCCACTAACACCATTTACTGCATCCACGTTGTGCCACGTTACCACTAAACCGAGTCCGTTAGATTGAGCTTCCATTTAATCAGGTCCATTTGGTGGTGAAGACTCATATCGCTAATCCCATAATGCTTTCAGCCTTCAAAGGCAAGTGAATTGCAGGTAGTGTCCCTCATTGAACATACGGCTTTCCATTTCAATTCAGTTTCACTTCTCGCAACGTTGAGCAAGGTGAACGGTGGAAACTGAACACTACATGACTGAATGAATTAATCACCGGTGCCCCTCGTTCATACAGCTCCTCCTCTCAGTTCAGCCTTCGGCATGCATAAATACTTTCTCAACCGTCACCAGGTCGATGCAGGTAGCAGTTCTCATGGAGTAATAAGCTACGATTCATTTATTCTTTCAACAGCGCAGCTTTCTCAGTCCAGCAGCCGTCCATGGAGCATGGCCATGAACGAACGAGCTCCAGCCCCACTACTCGAAGGTGTGCCACTCACCACGAAGCTATCCATGGCCAACAACGACACGCGCAACAGCTTCTCGCCTACCTCACCTCGGCCAGCTGATCTCTTCCTCTACTCTACGTCGCGCGCCGCAACGTCCATCCCCAAGTACGCTGCAACAGCGCCTTCCTCGAGCCACGACGAGAGCATCCTTCCTCACCGAGCTCATGGCAACAGATCAGCACAAGAGGAATTAGGAGGGGAGCCTAGGGGCTGCGGCGACCTGACGACTGTCGAGCTCCTCCCAGCTCCCTGCCGCGCTCTTCAGGTTGCATCTCCACCCACACAGATAGATATCTTCTCCGGTTCCAAGATTATTATTATTTATTACTTACGTTTGCAAGATTTAATCTATTTATTCCAGCCTTAAGCACGGTCACTAACCGGGGTGAAGTTTCACATCAATTATTATTCTTCCCTAATATGATCGCTCCTACGGCCGGTTCTAATATATTGATGACTATAAATGGAGTGACGACACACCCATCAAAATATATGAAGGACCGGATATTTGAAGAAACGAAGCATCATCAGAGTTTAATATTTTTCGTTTTGGCCTTCTGCCGATCATCTTCTTACAAAAACTGATCAGATAAGTATTAAGAATATTTCAAGCATGTTACTTTCCACTCTATACTAAATAAAAGGGATATTTAGGTCCTGCAGTAACGCGCGGGGGTATCGGTTATTTTTTTTTTTTCTGCACAGCAGTTGTAGGAGTTATATGACACCGGTCGCAACTCCAAAAACACAGAAATGATATCCATATATCACTTTAACCGAAAACTTTGACACGAAAGTTTATCTTATTCAAAAAATTAGTTTAAATATAATAAAATTAAAAAATTAAGATTAAAAACTTACTAATAATTAAATCATAATAAAAATTTAATTTTTTTAAATAAAATAAATGTCAAAGTTATTGATCAAAGTCACGGAGGGAGTATCATTTAGGATGTAAAGATGAGAAATTGGTGTTGCGATCCTACGCTTGTCAGCGTCATAGAGGTTCACATATTTAGTGCATGCTGTTTTTTATTTCAATTTTTCCAGTGCCTAAATGAATGCGGCATATTCATGAAACAAGAAAACGAAAAATAAAAAGTTCTTCCGTGAGAACAACACAAATCAAGTGACGTGCATGCGATGCTGTAAACAGTAAATGAGGAAGAAGAGCTGCGCACCTCTTGACGACTTGCGCACGAGCACGATATTCATAGCGGCATTGTTGGGTGGCAGCTGCAGGCGGAGAGGCAGGAGCTTCCCGTTGATGGGGCTCCGCGAGCACATGATCAAGTCCTCAAGCCTCGTCTCGGCCTGCAGCCTCTCGAGCAGCTCCTCCAGGCTCGTCCCGTTGAAGGTGAAGGAGCGTGGGTCCTCGCCCTCGTCGACGTTCCCGGTTGTTGTCCCCGACGTGGTAGCGGATCAGCCGGCCGTCGACTTTGTGCAGCGGCACCGAGAACGATCCGCCGACTGCAAAGCAAGGAGGAACGAAACGGAAAGAGCCGTCACGTCACGTCACCACTTTGCCCATGTAATTCGTCGGACGGGTGGCGGGGTACGGACCTCGAGCCTGGCGAAACCGGGTGCGGGGGGCGCGATGTACCCTGGCGGCGGCGGCGGGGGCTGCGCCTTGAACGGAGCCGGGGTCTCCGTGCGGTGGTGGTGCGGCATCGCAGGCGGCCTCAGCGCCGACGTGGGGACCGGAGCCGGAGACGGCGACGGAGACGGCGAGCGCGAGGGCGGCTTGTAAGCCGGCACGGGGGAAGAGGAGGAAGACGAGGCGTCGGTGGCGGAGGCTGCCGGGGCTAGGGAGACATCGTCGGGTCCCGGCAGCGGGAGGACCTGGACGATCTCGACGTCCCAGACGACCCACCCGGCGTGGCGGTGCGGGACGTCGTGGGTGACGTAGTTGCGCCATGGCGGGAGCCCGGTGTTAGCGCGGAGGAAGTTGCCGTACCGCGTGCGGAGGCGGACGGCGCGGCGGCCGTCGGCGCCGCCGCGGTCGGGCACCCACTCGACGGAGGAGTCGAGGCGGTGGGGCAGCGTCTGCACCACCTTGCGGCCTCTCGCGCCGAGGAGGAACGGCTCGTTGGACGCGGAGAGGTACCGGCCGTACCGGCTGCGCAGGCGAAGCACGCCGGGCGAGTGCGGGACCGGCTCCACCAGCCACCGCGCGTTCGGGGACGACGCGTTCCGGTCCTGGGTCACGTGCGACTCGTCCTCGTCCGCGTACAGGTACTTGTCGTGGTGGCTACGCAGCCGCACCGTCTTGGCGCGCTCGAACAGCTCCATGGCAGAGCCGGGCCCCGGCGGGCACGGGACGTGCGTGCGTGCGTGCGTGTGTGATCCTCCCTCGTCGGGACGTCGGTAAGCTGGTGGTGATGGTCGTCAGCTGCCGGTCGGAGACAGAGCGGCAGATTGCCGGTGGTGCGCGTCTGCGTGGACGGAGGGGCGCGCGAGCTCCGACTCCGAGCGTTGCGCGCGCGGTGTGGCTATTCTAAGGACCTTTTTCGAAAGCTCCGCTCCATCTTTTTACCTCTATTTTAAATTTATTAGTTAAATATTTTAGTTCCATTAACTTCAGATCCAGAAAAAAAAGTTGGAGTTAGGGTTAACTTCATTTTTTTTTGAGCTCATGAGGAAGTGCTCCAAAAATTTAAAATTGTAGAGTTGATAAAAACCTATCACCATGCCACTTATTATAAAACATATTCATTGGATTTTTTTGTCTTTCTAGCGTTGTCCTCCCGAATCGAATGAATCTCACATAGATACAGAGGGGCTCCCACCGTAAAAAAATTATATTGATTTATAATGAGAAAAATATAGATTTTTATATGGGTATAATAGACCTTTTCAATCGAAATCTTAGATATCTAAAGTTGGAATTTATTTTTAAGCCAAACATTTTACGATGGATTTATAAATTTGGAGCAGAGCTGCCACATGATGGAGTTACGAAGTAGAGTTAATTTTTATGGAGTGGAGCTTTCCTAAACAAGCCCTAAGACGGGGCACAGCCGTGTCCGCGGTGCCTTTTCAGTTTCTCTTCAACACTTAACAACATGTCTATTGTTAACTGTCTGCTCCGGTTTCTGTTTTTCTTTTCTTAGAAAAAAAAGTTAAAATTATTTATGGGATACTTAGATTCCGTACATTGTCCACAACATTGTACACCAAATGATGGTCTATCTTAAAAATGGATAAAAATTTTAAGGGAATACAAGTGTTATTTTGGGATAATAAAAGTACGATCTGATATAAAAAATAAACACTTATATTCCACCAACTGTTGTACCAAAATTTGAGTGAAGAACACGGTGACTGGGCGGGGGATCAGCAAAATACCTACTGCATCTCTCATCGAATGAAGTCCTCTGCTCAAAACGTCCAGTATCAACATCAATCTGACATGTACAAAGTACCCTAGCATTCACCATGTTTGGTCCATATTTTGTAGTCAGTGACAAATCCTGTATGTATCAAGTGAAATTTTTTATCACAATGGTATTATTTCACAATTTCTTATTCTTGCAGTCAAAGCATGGATAATATAATACAGTATAAATTTGTTGTAACCTCTCTCAGAGATGAAACTAAAGAGTTCAGTGATAAATTCTTTTGTAGGATTTGTGCCTTATACATAAATTATCTATACCTTTTTTGCGAGGAACATCCATTATATATACATCTTCACCTTTCAAATAAAAGTAGATTAACAAGCATGTTGAGTAAAAAAGAACTATATATAAGTATAAGCATTTCAAAAATTTCCTATATATATATATATATTCCAATATAGAACTATAGATACAATTAAATATTTTTAGTGGCGGGCGCCTTAACAGCATGTCACTCTACAGATAATTTTTTTTCTGCAATGGGCCGTGCCTGTTTCCGGCCTCGTGGCATTTACAGTGATGGATTTGGTGAGTATATATGGTGTAATCCCCGCCACAACACTATGATCTTAGCTAGCATTTGTAATATTGTTCACTTCTTGTGAATGCAATTTAAGGCAAAAGAATTATATATTAAATTAATCACATCTAATGGTCCAATCCGCCAGCCGCGACTCCATGCAAGTTCCTGCCAGATGTTCTACGTTGAATACGAGGTGAATACACCTGCAAATTAGGAGTACTGCTAGTATACATCATCAACGAATCTCGACGCACTATAGTGTGTGTTTTAACTGTCGGTTTCCTCCTCCCCGGCCACTATTTTCTTGTAGTTCCCGTCGTCGGCCGTTTAATTCCTGTCGGTTTCCAACAAAACGGACAGGTGTCTCTCGTTGTTTTGGTAGTGGTGTGTGTATGTACTACTATGTGTTTATCTGAAATCCAAGTGCACAAACGGGTTTGCATTTCATATATATATATATATATATATATATATATATATATCTATACTGTACTGCACACGTTCATATCCACAATCCATATTTACCGATCGATTTTTGAACGAGCACAAAGATGGGCGGCGTTTCTCATGCACTCGTTCTTTCTGTTCTTGCCTTCTTCCTCGTCGTTGTCGGCGCCGTGCAGACTGCTTTTGCGATAAACAGCAACGGCGACGAGGGGTTGCAGGTCAGCCGTCAGATCACTCGTTCTCGATTATATAGATGTTTCGATGCTTAGCAGTATTAGTTACATTTCACGTAAATTTTTGGTAAAACATTTTTTTTTTTGCGAGTAACTTCTTGCTCAAACTAGTATGTCGCCTTCCAGATTAAATTGTGTTCATAACTTCAAACTTGCCTTCACTGGTGAACGCTGATGAACCAAAATCCTTTTACCCTCCACCCTGCATCATCAGGTCTACATCGTATACATGGGACATCAGCACGAACAGCCGGAGGAGTTGCTGAGTGGTTTCTCCGCTGCAGAATCCACTCATCACGAGCTGCTGAATCAGGTCCTGGATGATGACAGGTTAGGCTGATGCTTTGCCGATCAATTTGACCACCAAATGTTTTTTTTTCTTTCAGATGAATTTAAGGGATTTTTTCAGTGCATTACGAGTGAAATTGTTAACTGAAGAACTTTGTGTCTCTCAGTATAGGTTTTCTTTCATATTGTTAGGACATTCAAGGTGCACATAAAAGATATACTATATACATAGTACTGAACTACTGTATCTGGGTTTTATACACAACAATATATATGTAGCATGTCCTTACATCCACTCGGTGAATTGCAAACACTCAAATCCGGACATTTCCCCGCCTTTCCTTTAGGGGTGAAAATGGGCATCCGGTTTTTTGGTAGTTTAAATTTATAGTTTTACCCAAGTAACAAATGTCAAACATTATTAGAAACAAGAGGAACGGATTACGTAAGTCTAAACTTGTCTTTATTAAGTTGTGTCCACGCAAATATTGTAACCTTTTATTCATTGTTGACCTAATAGGAAGGAATACTTCTCTAATACTATGAAACAATGGCTGGTTCAAGTTATGAAAGAGCCCATGGGCTAGCCCTTTTACCATCCTTCTGTGTTTTCTCTTTTTTTTTTTTTTCAAAAACTACTGTGTTTTCTCTTGTGAGTCCAGCCGCGTGAGCTAGGTTGTTGGCTGTAAAATGTTTTGGTCTAAATGGAATTGTATTGCAAATTCCTTTCAAAATAAAGAATGTGATTTAGTAGACGCTAAACACGGAAAGACTTGGACGTGCCACTCTGCAGCCCTACTACGGACAGGATCATCTACAGCTACAAGAGGAGCATCAACGGATTCTCTGCCAGACTGACAGACCGTGAGGTGCAGCAGCTCTCGAGGACGGAGGGCGTCGTGTCCGTCTTCCCGAGCAGGACGTACCGTCCTCTGACCACGAGGTCATGGGACTTCATCGGCTTCACGGAGACCGTGCAGAGGAGCCTGTCCACGGAAGGGGATGTCATCATCGGCATGCTCGACACCGGTATCTGGCCGGACTCGCCGTCGTTCTCCGACGAGGGGTTCGGCCCGCCGCCGAGCAGGTGGAAGGGCGCCTGCCACAACTTCACCTGCAACAAGTACGTAGCTAGCTCATGACACATGTTGCCGTGCAGCAATCTGTCCATTCTGTTGGCGAGGATGCAAGTCCTCCCTCGCTAGCTGACACATGTTGCTGTGCAGCAAGATCATTGGCGCCCGCGCGTACAGGCAGGGTTACGCCGCCGGCGCCCTGTCGCCAGTGGACACGGAGGGGCACGGCACCCACACGGCGTCTACGGCGGCGGGGCGGCGAGTGGCCGGCGTGGGGCTCGCCGGCCTGGCCGCAGGTTCCGCCCGCGGCGCCGTGCCGGGCGCTCGGCTCGCCGTTTACAAGGTTTGCTGGGGGGACGACGGCTGCCACGGCGCCGACATCCTGGCGGCGTTCGACGACGCCGTGGCCGACGGCGTGGACGTGGTCTCCTTCTCGATCGGCGGCGACCTCCCGGCGCCCTACTTTGAGAACGCCGCGGCCGTCGGCGCGTTCCACGCCTCGAGGCGCGGAGTGCTCACGTCCGCCGCGGCGGGGAACTCCGCGCTCGACGGCGGACGCGTCTGCAACGTCGCGCCGTGGATGTTGTCGGTCGCAGCGAGCACCACCGACCGGCGGCTCGTCGACAAGATCGTCCTCGGCAACGGCACGGCCATAACGGTCGGTGTTCAGGGCTTCAGATAATTAAGATGTTCTGTTGTAAAATCACGATTAAATCCTATCTGATGATTACAAAATGGTTCTGGCGGTGCAGGGGAGCTCCATCAACTTCTTCCCCAAACTGGAGAAAGCTCCGCTTGTCCTCCCCATCAATGGCAATGGGTAATCCAAGCATGCTTAGACAAAGAGTCAATAAACACAACATTGTTACATCTGTCATTCTGTCTCTCTAAGCTGTATTTTCTGCAGTTCATGTGAGCCAGAGGCACTGGCCGGGCAGTCATACAAGGGGAAGATCCTTCTCTGCGCCGCGCCGGGCGACGGCACAGGCCCGCTCCTCGCCGGCGCTGCCGGCGCCGTCATTGTCACCTCCGAGCCCGACGTCGCCTTCTCGCTTCCTCTGCCTTCCCTGATGGTCACGCAAGATCGTTTCACCGATATACTGGCCTATGTCAACACAACTCGGTACGGTCCAATATTTGGCAAAGAAAATCCAGTTAAACTTGTACTAGTAAGATTGATGAGTCTCATCGTCATCGTCTGCTCTGCCCTGCTCTGCAGTGACCCTGTGGGCACCATAGAAAGAACTGAGGTCAGGTTCGACGCCACGGCGCCCATCGTTTCCTCCTTCTCGTCTCCAGGGCCAAACATCATCAGCCCTGCGATTCTGAAGGTAGCACTGTTACAGTAGCTGACCAAATGAAGTGACGAATTCCCAGCCAGCATAAACATATTTTGGTCATGAAATCTGCAGCCTGACCTGTCGGCGCCGGGGGTCGACATCCTGGCGGCATGGACGCCGCTGCAGACGGTGACGCAGAACGTCAACGACAACAGGTTCGCGGCGTACAACATCCTGTCAGGCACGTCCATGGCGTGCCCTCACGCGACAGGCGTCGCGGCGTACGTCAAGTCCTTCCATCGTGACTGGTCACCGGCGATGATCATGTCAGCGCTCATCACCACAGGTAACTAATACGACCAGCTGGCAGCTAGTACTACCTTGCTTATCTTCAGAAGCCAACATCATTTCAGGCGAACTTATATATTACCTGCCGTGCAGCTACGCCGATGGACCCGACGCGCAACCCCGGAGGCGAGCTCACCTATGGCGCGGGGCAGCTCAACCCGACCGGAGCACGCGATCCGGGCCTCGTCTACGACGCGCGAGAGGAAGACTACGTCCGGATGCTGTGCGCCGAGGGGTACAACTCGACTCAGCTCCAGATCGTCATCGGCTCCAGCCCTACGGCCTGCGCCGCGACCGGCGGCACCAGGAGGGGCGCGGCCGGCGACCTCAACTACCCGACGATGGTACATCGCGCCGAGCCAGGGAAGAACTTCACCGTCCAGTTCCCGCGCACCGTCACCAACGTCGGAGCGCCGGACTCCGTGTACGTCGCTAAGATCGCCGGCTTCGGCTCAGGGCGGCTGGTTAGAGTCGCCGTCAAGCCAACGAGGCTCGCCTTCAGTAGGCTGCTTCAGAAGATGTCGTTCACCGTGACTGTCTCCGGCGCTCTGCCGGCAGGGAACGAGTTCGTGTCGGCGGCCGTCGTGTGGTCCGATGGCGTGCGTCAGGTAAGAAGTCCGATCGTTGTGCACACGGTGGATTCTTAATAGAGTAAACCCACCAGATTTTGCTGCCAAAATCCACTCACAAAAGAATGGTTGCAACGGTTACAGAAACGAACAGAGCTTGCGAGCTAGGTTCCAGGGAAATGAACAGATGATAAAAAATGTTTCCATAGTATACAATGCTGGAAATTTCATTTAACTTACAGTGGATGAATTTACAATTCATGCTGAAATTCAACTGACTTCCTATTCTGGTATAATACTGAACTTCTCATCTCATGCGGACAATCAAGCACACAATGACGACACGAATATCGAATACAGACAGGGTGAACAAAATTATCTAACAGCAAGAATGGATATGCTTAACCAACAAGCCTTTACATCACCATGGCTGATCATCTTTGAGAAGGGAATACAGTTGCCTTTGCCTTTATTGAACGCTCCAGTTCACCTCATCTTGGATAACCTAAAACTGCATCCTTGCGGAGTCACTTCTAAAAGTACTTGGGCAGGATCTCTCTCTATACAGTATACACCACAGACCATGACTCTGGAATTACCAGTAATCTTTGCAAGAACATGTCCCGTCTTTGAAATGATGAAACCGAATCCGATCCCTCACGATGATTTCCACATCATACAGTCTAGATACGAGCTTGCTGATGGTGTGACAGTCTTTGCACACTCTGAGGTTCTTCAAGATCCGAATGGGTGCCCCAGGTGTCGCATTGAGTAGACCGAACGATATAGCTAGCCGTTCACTGTGCAAACGTAGGGCGGCACCCTTGGTGCGGTCGATGCCAGCGACCATAGGCGCCTCTGACAGGTCCGGTTTGTATCCAGCAGATGTAAGCCTCTGCTGAATCTCATCCAGCTTCTCATATATCTCTTCCGACAGCGGATGTGATGTGTCTCCAGCTACGAACTGGTGCACCGATCCATCCATTTCAATTGAGCTGAACCCTGGTTCCTTCTTAAAGCCCTCTTCGCTCATCAACTGCCGGATCATGCCCACATCGTTCCACCGCTGCGCAGATGCGTAGACCCTTGAGAGCAGCACGTAGACACCACTCACAGCATCATCAGGCACATCAAGTGCCAGCTTGGCCATGGCCTCACTGAGCTCCAACCCGGCATTCTTCTTGCAGCATGCATCCAACAGGCTCCTCCAGATGATGGAGTCAGGTTGGCAATTCATTCCGGCCACGACATCGAGCGCCTCCTCGATGAACCCTGCCCGTGCAAGGATGTCCACCATGCAGCCATAGTGCTCAATCCTCGGTTTAATCCCGTACTCACTTGTCATGGCAGCGAAGTACCTCCTGCCTTCGTCCACCAGTCCGCCGTGGTTGCACGCGCTCAGCACCGAAACGAAGGTGATCGCGTTAGGTGTGACCTTCTCTGCCCGTGTCATCCGCTCGAACAGATCAAGGGACTCACGGACGCGGCCGTGGTTGGCGAGCGCGAGGATCATAGCGTTCCAGGACGCGAAGTCCCGCGCGGGCATACGGTCGAACACCTGGCGCGCCTGCTCCACCGCGCCGCACTTGCCGTACAGGTCGACGAGCGAGTTGTTGATCAGTAGGTCGCTGGACACGGCCGCGCCGGCACCTTTGCCGCCGCCGCCGCCGAGCTCGCGGAGCAGCAAGGCGTGCGCGTAGACGCCGAGCGAGAGCGCACCAGCGCCGGCGCAGGCGGTGAGCACGCTCTGCAAGGTGTACGCGTCCGGGGCGAGCGCGGACCGGCGCTGCATCTCCCGGAACAGGTCTAGCGCGCCGAGGTGGTCCCCGTTTCCCGCGAGCGCGTCGATGGCGGTGTTCCAGGACACGAGGGACTTGTCCGGGACGCGGCGGAACAGCGCGAGCGCGTCGCACGGGAGGCCGCAGGAGGCGTAGAAATGGATGAGGGAGTTGGCTACGACGGTGTGAGCGGGCGCCAGGCCAGCCTTGGCGGCGAGCGCGTGGAGCTGGCGGCCCTCCGTGAGTGCGGCGAGGAAGGACGCCGCGGAGAGGACTGCGGGGAGAGAGTAGCGAAGGGGCGCGGGGTCGGGGCCGGCGTGGAGCGAGCGGAAGAGGAGCAGAGCGCGGTGGGATAGGTCCGCGCGGCGGGAGCGGGCCAGGGAGCGGATAAGGTTGACGGAGGAGCGGGAGGTGGCGGCAGCCGTGTCGGTGCCCCGCGGCGGGGTGGTGAGGTGGGAGAAGGAGGACGCGGCGAGCGGGGGCATGGCGTGGGCGGAGGGGAGGCGCGCATGGCGGCGACCGGCGCGGGGGGTTTGCCGGGGTTCTCGGATATGATGGTGCTTGTTTTGTGTGGACGGCAGCGCTCGCCGTGGTCCGTGGCCGTGGGATTTCCGTGTTACCGCCGGGCCGCGCTAGGGCTACTGGGTAAATAACCTTGGGCCGAGGAGGGCACGTTCGTTAGCGCAGCCTGCCACACGACGGGCCTTCTCGCGGGCGGAAGTGCACATGTACATTTCCGGTCCGATCCGATCCAAGTCACATCGCCTGCTGTACGTTTCCTGCAACTAGGACACACTATCTTGCTGTCCAAATCTGGGATCCCCATCAGAATTCGTTCTGATATGCATCCCATCCCATCCCGTCCTTTGCAACTTGCAACCCATGTGAAGCCACATTGTACACCATGTGGGATACATAGGTATCATTAGGTCCCAAGAACGAACACCACACCCCACATGCCAAGAATTCAATTCATCAGGACTCCCTGCCATCCCCAGCTTCTGCGTTGCTGTATATGATGCAGTAAAGCCACATGATCTTAGAACACCATTTTTCGATCATGTGAAGCCATTGATGATGTCCATGCCAGCAAGGTGACAGTGCACATGGCCATGCAAGAATGCAACCAATCGTCCAGATTCAAGAACCCAAGCTAGAGGGCACAGCAATACATTGCAGGATAGACAAAGCCAGAGAGTACAGACAAGAAAGCAAATCTTTACTTCCTATAATAATCAAATCATCATCTAGCAGTCCAATGCAGTCAATCTGTGGGGGGTGGTTAATGGAAGGATGGCATATGGGGAGCGATGAATGAATCTATGGCAATAAGCACCACGGCGACCGAAGTCTGAAAACATATATATCCTCTCGATCATGGGTTCCTTATTGCTGCCTAATACATATAACAAAAAGCATCTATAATAGATCAGACAGTGTAAGATTGCTGGATGGTCTCCATGTCCAGACCCTTCTGTTTCACCACTGACTCCATCTTTCCCTTCAAGGTGTTCAGCTCCCTCAACCTGCACATTTTGAATATGGATTCAGTTCAAATGCTGAAGGAACTACTGCCAAGCTTAGGATCATGGAAAGTTCAAGCACTGTGAATACCTCGCCATCTCCGCTCTCCTGCGGGCCTCGTCTGCAAGCTGGTTCAGTTCACTGAAAGTGGTCTTGTTTTCAAAGATGGATGCCTCTTGTGGCTGAAGACCATGGAGTGTCCTCTGGGCATGTGCCCACTTGAGCTCCCTTTCCTCCTTCCCAAAATCCTTCTTCCTTGTGAATGCGATCTATATGGCCCGCATCAAACAAAGATGAGAATAAAAGTAACAGCTCAAGATCAAGAATCTATATGTCCCGCATCAAACAAAGATGAGAATAAAAGTAACAGCTCAAGATTAAGGAGATTTACAAGGCATGATCTTACCCTGTTCTCCGTGACGAGATCCCATGCTCTACCACTCAGCGCATAACGAATGAGGAACTTGATGATATCTAGTGGGAAGTAAAACACAATGTTGTAAAGCCAGATGACACCAGCCCAGCCCCATCCAATGCCCTTGATCGCAGCAAACGCCCAGTTCGCATATACAGCAATTAAAGTAGCAATCTGCAGAAAGATGACAAAACAATGTGAACAAGACACAAGATAAAAATACAATAAAGAAGTAAGGCCCACAAGAACCTACAATGTAGGACAAAAAGAAAAAAAAAACTAAACTGAGATCACTTACAAGTTGTGCCACCAAGAAAGCAAAGACCAGCAAGAACCCAGGACGCTCCACAAATGACCAGCTGCGAGATCGAGTCACAAAGATTAGGGCCTGACTGATTGTGCTGACTTGAAGATACACAGCAGAGGCAAGCTTCTGAAAATCATCCTGGGCAGTTTTCTCTAGACTTTCAACATGGAACACTCGCTGCAAAATAACAAAACATGCCAATGATCAGAAAAATGTCAAAACACTTATGAACCAACTATACAAGTATGGTTAAGAAATTGCTGGCCCATACCGGGAAGAAGTCAGTCTTGTATGCTGCCCAGAAGAAAATGACAGTCATCATAGCTAAGTAGCCTCCAAGAACAATCCCAGTGGCAAAAATCTCAGCTAGCTTCCAACTATCAGGTAATGGAGATGGTTTCACTCTGTCCTTTGAAATAGTCATAATGGTACCTACTCATGCCGAAAGGTATAAGATACATGATGCATATGTGAATATGGTACAAAAAAAGACTGATCGACTGTAGATTTGATCCTCAATCAGGAGTTAGCTGAAAAGAGGCTTACCATCATTGAGGATGGCAATGATTAGGACCATAAATGGAGGGAAGTCAAACTTCCATATCAACGCAAGAAGCATAAAACCAAGCTGTTACAATAGATAGTGAAGATATAAAGTGAATTACTGGTCAAGGTAGTAAAAACAGATGGTATATAATTTTTTTAACCACTAGAACATAAAAGGAACAAAGACATACCACAATACGGATGGTAATTGATACAGCATATATCTGCATGGTGCATGTACAAATGAAATTAGAAAATGCTTGACAAGAATGAAGATCTTAAATCTCAAGGTGAGCAAACAGAAACAAGGTTTTCTATATAAATCAATATAGAAATCTTACGGTGTAGTTCTTCATCCGTTGGAAAATTGCTCGACTAGTAAGCACAGCACTAATAATCACGCTAAGTCCCGGTTCCGTTAGGACTATGTCTGAAGCACTACGAGCAGCATCAGTGGAGTCATCCACTGCAATGCCGATATCCGCCTTTTTCAATGCTGGAGCATCGTTTACTCCGTCCCCAGTCATACCACAAATATGCTTTCTTGCTTGCAAGCGTTTCACAATCTCATACTTGTGCTCTGTTAACATGAGCTGCAGATGAGTACTGCATCCTTTGAAACAGGAGTATCTACTAAAAGAAAATATCTCCATAACATACCTGGGAAAACACCAGCAAAGCCATCAGCCTTCTCAATCAATTCATCAATTGGCAAAGCAGCAATTGACTCATCCTTATCCTGTCCGAGTAAAGCAGATGACGGGTACATGTTGGTACCCATTCCTAAACGGCGTGCAGTCTCCTTCCCAATAGCAAGTTGATCGCCTGGCAACATTAGGAGAAGATTTCTAATCTTAGTCCATATCACTCAATAATTGTTAGAAATCATCCAGAAGCAGAATTTTTCAATAAATGTTTTTATACTTGATATTTTCTAACCAAGTTGAAAAAGCTAAAATATTACAATACTGAACCATAATATTGTCATAGCTCTCCATGAGCAGTTGTTCAATCAGCAAACTTATTAAATCAAATAGCTAGCTAGAACGAGGAGTACAGAAGTCTACATTTAGAGAAATCAGTAGAATGAAGGGTGCCTACCAGTAATCATCTTGACATTAACACCAAGGTTCAATGCCCGCCTGATTGTTTCTGCGCTATCATGCCGAGGAGGGTCGAAAAGCGGCAAGAGTCCAATGAACTGCCATGGCCCTCCAGGACTTTCTTTCCTACCATCGGGCACTTCCTATATGTTTGTAGTCAGTAAAGTACAAAAGAGATTAAATTACAGTGAGTGACAATTGAGATTTTGCAGGGTCATTAGATCCCAAACCTGGTAAGCCACGCCAAGGGATCGCAGGCCACGCTCTGCAAATTTGTCAATCACAGCTCTGACCCTCCTCTCAATATCAGATTTGTTGTGTGCAAGATTAAGGATCTGTTGAGCTTCCATAAGTAACTTATTACAGTCACAAAACAAAATGATTCTGATATTTGCTAACAATAAGTACCTGCTCTGGTGCTCCCTTGCTAACACGATGCATTTTACCCTCACCATCAAGGTAGGTTAAAGCAGTTCTTTTGTCAGTTGGATTGAATGGCAGAAAATGGATCTCTTGGACACCAGCACGAGCCTTTTTGTCAAACAATAAATGTAAGGCATGGAATAAATGAATAATGTCAGTATATTAAAAAAAAAATCAAAGCATAAAGACTGAATACCTCCTTTGGATCTGCAAGCATGCCAACTATTGTGGCATCTATGGCATCTTGATTTTCTGTACGTGAAGCTCTGGCAGCCATCAATATTACAGTATCCTGATCAATACCCCTTTGGAAAACCTGATTCAATTAGCACTCATGTTAAATGCAATGAGGATGGTGTATAGACAGCAAGATTAATGAATTTGTAATATAAAAATGCCTACCTCTATAAGGCTCTTGTCCACAGTCAACTTGTTCAAGGTTAATGTCCCTGTCTTGTCGCTGCAAAGAACATCCATGCCAGCCATTTCCTCAATCGCAGTCATCCTCTTTGTAATTGCTCCCTACAACAATACGAAGCACCTGTTACATCCAACTCACATGAGCTATAAACATCAATCTTCTACTGATTGTACATGTGCATACCTGTTGAGCCAAGCGGTGCGACCCAATTGCCATAGTAACAGAGAGGACAGTGGGCATGGCAATTGGAATTCCTCCAATCAAAAGCACCAAAAGGTTGTCAATTCCTGGTCGGTAAGCCCTGTGTTGGATAGGGTACATGACAATAATCTCCACAGCCATTCCCAAAGCAATTGAAACGATGCAGAAATTTCCAATGGCAGTCAGAACCTGGATAGCAAACAGCAGGTTCCTTATCACTATCAAAAAGAAAGTCTCAACAAACTAAGCGAGTAACTTAAGCAAAGACTAGAAGCTTGCCTTCTGGAAATGGCCCACTTGGTTTGTTGAATCGACGAGATGCGCTGCCTTACCAAAGAACGTGTGAACACCAGTTGCAATGACAACAGCCTCGATTTCACCTTGCTTGCATGTGGAGCCAGAGTACACTCCATCACCAGGGCCTTTGGTCACGGGCAGGGACTCGCCAGTGAGTGCTGACTGCACAAAGAACACTTCCAAAATTCAGAATTCAGATGTTCAAGTTTTTCAGGTCAACATAAGAAGACCAACTGCAAATTTGCAATGACCTGATCAATCTTGAGAGGATCACCCTCAAGGAGGCGAGCATCAGCTGGGATGATGTCCCCAAGCTTTACACTGATGATGTCTCCAGGCACAAGGATAGCTGACTCCACCTCGCTCCACCGGCCATCTCTGAGAACCTTCATCACAACAAACCCAAATCAATATTTTTCAGAGCCGAAAACAAAGAGCTACTAATCTAGAGGAAACAAGATCCAGCTGATACCTTGGCCTTGGGTGCAAGGCGGGCCATGAGAGCGGCCGCGGCATTCCCGGCATTGTTCTCTTCAATGAAACTGATGGTGGAATTGATGATCAGCAAAGTGATGATTCCCACAAAGTCCTGCCAGTCTGGTGGCTTCCCCTGAAAAAAAAGGTATCATATTCAGATAACATATCTGAATCCTAGTCCCCACCGCTGCTACCTGGACGCTGTGGAAATCAGCAAACTTACTCCTCCATTGGCTAGCGCGATGGCCATGATGGCAGCAGCCTCCATGACCCATGACAGCGGGTTCCACATGAACCCCAGGAATTTGAGAAACTTGCTTTCCTGTTCACACAAACAAACGCACCCATCCATCATGTTTAAACGACACGCCGATGCGTGAGTCAGACAGGCGAACAGGAACGCATGAAGCAGAGGCACGCGGTACCTGCTTCTCCTCCAGCTTGTTGGGCCCGAAGAGGTTGAGGCGCTGCTCCGCCTGCGCGGTGGAGAGGCCCTGGCGACTGCATCGCAGGTTCTCGAACACCTCCTCGAGCGGGATGTTCTCCTGCGCAGGGACAAGAAACGCATCGCATCACATCACAAGTTGCATTCAGACCGCGGCGCGGAGATCAGGGAGAGAGAACACAACAACAAGATTCCTCCCAACTTTTCAGGACAAACCGCGCCGAGGAAAAAAAAAATTGCTCCGTGGACGGCGCGGGGTTGGGCAGGGAAAAGGGTTGGAGGCGTGCGGATTGAAAATCTGCAGAAAAAGGCAGAGCCTGGAGCGAAAAACAGGAAAGAAAAGCAGCTACAACTGCAACGAAAGAACTGAAACGTATTTGCTCAAAAAAAAAAAAAGAACTGAAGCGTAGCCGCAGCGAAATGGAGCGCGCGGCCGACCGAATCGAGTCGATTCAATCGATGAGGGCGAAACCTCGACAGCACCGAAGACCAGGAAAACCCACCGGAGATCGACCAAGCCGACGAGTACTACTAACCGCCGGCCACCAAAACCACTCCTCCCTTCCACAAAACAGCACCAAAAATCAAAGAAACGAGCGGAACCGCAGCAGCAAGAAGGGGCAAAAAAACGAGCAAAGCGCCGCCGGACGGCCCGAATCCGCCCCCAGAAACCAGACGAGGCCAAGAACCGAGGAGAGTTCATGGAGGCAACAGGGCTTACAAGATCGACGGCCTCCTTCAGCACGGCATCGAGATTGGCCGCCTTGTCGTCCATCCTCCGTCACAGGAGCCGAAGCAGAAGCCCAGGCGGCCGTTCCCCGTCGTCGCAGAGCGTGTGCTTCGGCGCAAGACCCGACCCCGACCAGAGAACGGCAATGCAGCCGAGCAGGCCGCGGCAGCATCCGCCTCTATATAGCAGGAAAGAAACGGGAGGTAAGGAAATGGAGGGGGAGGAGGAGGGAAGGAGTGGGGGGCCGAAGGCGAGGTCGTGGGATTTTTGCGGGTGCGGACTGCGCTGGACTCTGGACTGCACTCCGCAGGTGCGCATCCGGCGCGGGCGCAATCCGTGTGGCACCCTATGCGGCCGCCTACCATCACCATGGTGTGAACGGCTGCTCGGATCGGGTTCATGTTATCAGCAACCATAATAAATCGCAACGTAAAAGACAGACTGATAAACCGAGAAAATCATTCAAAAATCGTTTTTACTTACAGTACATGAATCCGGTTTTATTCAAGACCTTGGTTTATGGAGTCAAGCCATTTTTAAACTGCGTTCGGGTGAAGAGTTTTTTTCCATTTTATACAGTGTACTCCATTGCGTGAAGAAGGTTTTCTTTTCTTTTTAGATTAGTTTTCTTTTCTTTAATTTTTCTGATTCTTATCTTTTTTTCCCTCTCTAAGATATAATGCACAAAGTATGATCGGACATTAGGATTCATAAAAACGAGTTTGTGTGTCACCGCAACAACTTTTTCACGCTAAAGTTGACTAAGAAAGTCTAAAACGACGTAAGCATAGCTATAGTGGTTTTGTCCTGCATTGATTCTAGCTCGAGCAAAATGGAAGTATTTAAGAGCAACCTGAGTCCAAATAACGTGTGCGTCATCGCAACAACATTTTCAAGGTCAAGTTGACCAAGCAAGTCTATGACAACGTAAGCATAGCTATAACGGTTTCATTCTGCATTGATTCTAGCTTGAGATACAATGAAAGGATTGAAGTGCGTACTTTTTCTAACTTAGAACTGTTATCATAATGACAATATTTTTTTGCAAAGATAATGATAATATTTTTTGAAATTAGCTGAAATAATTTTTTTAAGCTCTTTCGCTCTTAGACACGTTGTGTAATGTTGTTTAATTAGAGAAAAATAATTCGACTCCTTCCTTCATTGGAGGTTGGTCTCAAGATCGAACCCTAAACTTTTGAAAGAACAGGAGGGGTTGGACCCCTACTAATTATATTATATTGAAAAAGATAAAAAGAAGTGTACACCAGATGTTATATAAGAAAGAGATTACAAGATTGATTCTAGCCATGACTCTATTTCTAGAAAATATTTGGTTTTGGCTCTGTGCAACAGAAGGTTAAACTCATGCTTGAATTTTCCTTTGCATCCTGCCACCGTTGGGACTGTTCCATTAAACAGCAAATCATTTCGTGTTGTCCAAATACTCCATGCCACGAGAATAAAAATTTGCATATAGAACGGAACATTCAAGTTAGTCTTCCATCTTCCGAAGACTTGTTTAGTGAAACCTCTATGAGAATGCATGAGACCAATTGACGCCCGACAGTTTTTAGCAAAGCTACAACGAAGAAAGAGATGTTGCATTTATCTCTTCAATCTGCCTAATACACATTTCACAGACATAGGAATCGAAATGCATGTTTTTTTGCTTTAGGATGTTTTAGTACTTAATCGATTCTTCATTAGAAGCTAGAAAAAAAACTTTATGCTTCTGTTGGCATGAGGAACTCCACAACCAATTAAAAATCGGATGTACTTACGTATGACCAATCATTACTTTATAAGCTTTTTAGGAAAAAAATGATATTCAAAATTATCGATTAAAATCAACGACGACAAAAAAAAAGAATGGAGGGAGTATTTCAATGGGTAATGACCCCCCGTATTTCTAAGAAAAAAGGGGTAGGGGTAGTAAATGTTGTAATTTTCCAATGCTAATCAAGAGTATTTTACCCTTTGTCCTATAAAAATTAGGAATAGCTAGGATAGAGCATCGCCAAGAGATATTCATAAACTCTCCCTAAATAAAATTATCGAGTTTCTATACAAAAGCGACCTGTAACAAATGCCGAAAATTAAACACACTCCAACTTCTGAAGCTCACCAAAAGCGCCTTCATTAACCGCGAAAAAAAAAGTTGAGACTCCCAAAAAACACTCCTCATGTGAGGTGAGAGGTGAATTCCATAGCATGTACTTGCGTTATCGATTCAACAAGCTCAATTTATTATCAAGTTCATATCGATGGTTTCCATGAAGAAGAATCTCTCGATCAGGACGAGGCATTATGAAACCTGCATTATGCTCCTCGACGATGCAAAACAGCTGATGCCCTCATCAGGGATCGAGCGCCGGCCACTTGATTATTATCCTGACCAACACCAACAGATCAATCATCAACAGAAACCTGTATACTACTACGCATGTGCGGTACACCTGTACCGATGCGTACGGACGAGTAGAAAAAATGCGTATGGGGCCAGATGCTGCGAGCATATACGTATAACACCGAAGTACTTTAATGAAAAGTGGCGCTTAATTGGTTTCGCCTCCGTGCCGTTACAGCTTAACGCAACATCAGGCGCCGGATTTTAAAATGCGACGAGATGATTATAATATGAGGGCAGGAGAGTAACTGAACTTTACGTTATGTGGTAGTGGTAGTAGTAGAGTACTGGTTTATAGGGTGTAAATTAAAGTAGCCGTTGCTCCAACTCCAAGCAGGTGTTTTCATGTTGCTGCTTACGCCGTACGGCCACAACGGAAAGATGTACTTTCAACAAATAATACTTGTTCCATTCTTTTTTACTTGTTGTCTTTGATTTTGATTGAAAATTTTGACCACTCGTCTTATTCAAAAAATTAATTTAAATATATAAAACTAAAAATTAAGATTTAAAATTTTTTAATAATAAAAAATTCCAACAAAACATTTTATATTTCTCATACATTCTTGAATAAAACGAACGCTCAGTCAACAGCGACATACAAAAGGGAATGAAGGGAGTATTTGATATATAGTTGATTTTTAGCGTTATTTTTAGTACCTATTTGTCTTATTAAAAAACTATAATATAAGTATGTATATTTTCGTTATGATTTATTTTTATCACTAAAAGTATTTGAAACATGACTTATAATTTGTAAATTCAATAAATTTTTTGAATAAAGATAAGTATATGCAGTCATACGTATAAATATCTAGCTATAGGCGGTACTTTTCGAGTATTGAATCTCTGGTTAACCAGCTACGGTACTGAATCTTTGTATTGAGTTTCATGAACCTAACTAATTCATCCAAAAACCTAAACTAATGAAAGAAAGAGGGCTTCAACACTCCCCCTCACGTGCAGCTTCCCATAAGACACAAACGTGAAGTTTTGTGCTTAGGACGGTGGGTTGACTGAAGTGCTCTAACGAAAGAAAAGGCAGAATTCATAGCGTAAGGACTCGTCTATCAAAAGTTATTTTCAGGAGAAGTGATTTTTGATAAATTTTTTAAAATATATTAAGAAGGTATAAGTAAAAAAAAGTAGTATTTTTTCTGATCCTATAAAATGATTATCTATCCTATTTTATAGAAAATAAAAAAATTATTTTCAACTATAAAATCACATTTATTCAGAGAATCATTCCGAAAGCAACCGGCGTATGAGATCCGTGATCGACACCGCGTGGACCCCCACTGCACTGGAGTCGCTTGTTCATTCTGCTGACCGGACCAGTTTATGTTTTTTTTGTGTTAGCTTGCGACGAGTACTGGTTTTAGGTTGGAAAAAATCTGAAATATTGTGTGTATGTATATATGTGTATAGCACTAATGCACTATAGCTATGTTTGTGGGGCTGGCATGGGACGAAAACCATATACAGACACAAAAATAGAAAGTTGAAAACTCGTGCACTTCATTTCATTCTCCAGCTCGGCTCTCATCACAAAAAAAAAAAGATGCACAGGGCTCTGTGTCCGTGTGAATGAAAACATAACTCGAAAAAGCACGAGCTGAAAAAAGAACTCTCATCAAAGCCTGCTTTACCAGGCAGCCGGGCCCGGCCTACCTGCAGAGTGCAGACGGTGAAGGAGAAGCAGCAGACCCGGCGAAAGGGAACGGGTCTACTGTTGTTGTTAAGAAAATTCACCGTGCTATAGTGATTTTTGTGAGATGAGCAACAGTAAAATACTGTTCATTCGTACTGCGTTAGAAAATACTGCAGCACGTGAACTGTAGCTTTAGATCTTGTTCGTTGATTTCAGATCGAACGGATAAAAATTAGAAAATTCACGCTACAGTGACCCTGTGAATTTTTGTTCAGCAGTTGAGGTGACCCAAGTCCCGGCGAGAGGGCGGACGGCCGTGGAGCGGGTAGTACAAGTGGTGGGTACGGTTCCGTAGCTACGGCTACGGTTCACGCACCTTCCTCGCCGTAACCGAAAAGATCCTCTGCGTCGCGCGGCACCGGTGGCTCAGAATTCCTTCCTCCTCCGTTCCGCGTAGAAAATCCACAAACTGAAACGTTGGACGAGTTATACTGTATAATTCAAATAAAAAAGGAGGAGTAGTAGTACTCCACCACTAATTAAAGATATATAGATAGAGGAAGGAGATAATATATGACGACGTGCTAATTAAAACCTGATGAGACCAGCTAATAAGCGCGTCGACATCACTGTCGAAGAAGTCGACAAGCAGAGAGGAGCTAGCGGTCTTGGTCAGAAGAGATTTGGCCTGAGACCATCCAATCCGATCTTCCCCGTCCTGTTGGAGCCACCGCCAGCAGCAGTCACCGCCACCACTACTGGTTCGGTTGATTGGTTCACCGATCGAAGTTTCCAAGCCGAGAGGTCGTCTCTCTCTGTTAGTACATACGGATCGACGAGAGAGCAAAATAAAGAAAAAATGGGTCGTTATCAGCGAGCGACTAATTAACCGAGGCTTCCGCCGCTCGAATTTTATCGATGCGCTCGAGAGACTAGCTAGCTAGATGTTGTGTGATCCGGGTCCCTCGTTAAGATTATAGTGATGTAGTATCGGGCTTAACGCACAAACGCAGCATCATCAAAACAAGAAGGTTAAAGTATATATTTATATATATAGTAGTTCCCTTTTGGAGTTTGGGATGTACTGTATGACAGTACGTAGAGATCGTACGTACGTACGTACTAAGGTCATAATGTTGGACGTAAAACAGTATTAGTAGTAGTATATCACCAACAAATAATGAAATATATTTATTAATACTGTACGCAATAGCGACTCGTAAATTAGTACTAGTACTAGTACCCACCGTGCCGCCACCAGGCAGGGGTTGCGGCAGTCTGCCGGCTCCGCGGGCAGGTACGCCACCGATTCCACGTTGGCATCGCCCCCACCTTGCCGTTTGTACGGACGTACCACCGAGTGTAGGGGACATGGACAAAACACGTTACTACGTTACGACTGATTAATTAGCCGCATCGCTTAATTTAACAACACAACAAGCGGCGGTTCGACATCCGAGCGCTCTGTCACACACACGCACGCAGATAGGCATGGAACGGCACGACGGCAGCTTTAGTTTTAAGCGAAAAAGGTTCCGTTTTGTACGGACTCCGCGGGGGGCGTACGGGTCCGTGATCCCGCCCTTTGGACCGGCGCGATTCTGCTGACTGGGCGGCCGGTTTGTGCCTGTTTTGTTATATGGCTTGTGATGTGATGTGGGGGTATGGGAGCCTTTTCTGATTAATCTAGTATTAAAGTTGTGCAGTGTTGCTGTTAGGTATATGTGGATCTGGATCGTGGTGTGTGTGTGTGTTTTTTTGCGGTAGTGGATCATGGTGTGTTTATTTAGCACTAAAGGTACTAGATGGGAGCGATGTCTTGGGACCAAAATGATTCTTCGACCTAGAGAGAGAGTACGGAGTAATGGGAACTCCACACAGAGAGAGATGCGCTAGCGCTACTACGTAGTACTACTCGTAGCTTTCGTCGAGGCCGCGTGAGTGGACCGCAGATTAGTAGTCAGTGGGCCCCGACGCTGCAGGCTGCCGCCGTCTCCGTTCTTCCCCGGCCACCGCAGGGGAAGGGAGATCCCGGATCCGGCACGCGAGGGCGACGTCGTGCGGTGGACGGTGCGGCCGCCGGGTGCAGTACAACAACAAGTGGCGGTACGGTTCCGTAGCTACGGCCCACACACACACATACCCTTGCGCGTACGGCGCTCTTCCCGCCGGGATCTTCTGCGGCGCCGCGCGCGAGACGAAAACCGTCGCCGTATAATATTAAAGAAGAGTTAAAGCAACGTAGCTTACCCGTCTCCACATTTTCTTGATTGGCGTAGACATTTTCTAAAAGGTACACGTCACTTTCTATTATGGGTTATTCATTTGCTGCCATGTGTCACCATGCAATTTTCTGGGTCAATTCATTTTGATACCTAATTTTTCATCTGATTTTTTGCCTAAACCGTAATTCTATTTTTTAATCCGTTTGTGTTCCTTGCAATTAATCCAAAAAAATGAGATCCCACAAGATATAATTTTCTAAAAATTTTGAAATTTAATTATTTTTAAAATTTGAATCTCTTCTCATATCCAATTTCAATCTAATTTGTCGGCTAAACCATAATTCTTTTTTCGAATCCGTTTGAACCATCATGTTCCTCATAACTAATGTAACAAAATGAGACCCACAAGACATACTTTGTCAAAAAATTGAAATTGAATTATTTTCAAATTTGAATTCCTAAATGTTTCATTGTAATGATTCGAATGTTTCAGTCGTGGAAATAGTTTATTTCTATAGTTTCGGATGTATTTATTCTTGCTTTCTCCATTTGTTCCAAAATTAAAAGTTATTTATTCCATTGGTGAAAATAAATTGTTTTAGAAGTGATTATCAATTGTTACAATGATATTAAAAATATTGATTTATAATAACAGTGATTTCACTAGAAGAACCCTCCATTTATTTTATTTGTCTCACGGATTTAAACAAATTTTTAGTGCATGTACATTAGTCAAATTTGTTCAAATTCACCCTTTTACAAATCACGCTATCAATTTATTTATAATCGGATAATCTTAAAATTTGTTCATGATATATTCGAATTTTCAAATGTAGCACCGTCTTCTCTTGGTCCTTATAGCATTTTTAAAATAATTAGATAGACTGATTCTATTTTATTTTAAATATTTAAAAATATATTTATTTATAGTTTTACGAGCGGCGGAGCGCACAACCTAGGCTAGTAGCTTCTGGTTTGACGTGAAGGCAGGGGGACTGCTGTGCTCTCTAGCTAGTACCGTAGTAGAAGTACTAATGCCAAATGCACGCGTTTTGGTGCAGTACCACTTGCTGTCAACAACGGAGTGGACGAGGCAGCGGGGTGTTCATCAATTGGTTGATCGGTTCATGGAAGCTTCCAAACCGAGCGAGGCCTCTCTAAATAAATGTTTCTGTGCTCTTCTGAGTTGGTGGTACGGTCCGAGTTTAAAAGTGCCCGTGGCTTCTTCTAGCTACCAACTTGGACCGAGCAGCAAGCACAGTCCCATCTCTTCTCTTGCAAACGCCACCAAAATAAAATTTTCCTCAGATAGATACAGTTCGGTTGAGAGAACGATTGGGACGGGAACTACTGTAGTACTACGTTGAAACGGTCGTCGGATGGGCTCTACCCGGGCGTATCATCGTTCAGATATTATCTGAAAAATGCACGCGCATGACATGGCACATGCGATTGTTCAGGACTAGTGGTGCACCGCCGGGTTGCCAGAGCCCAGACAACCAGTAGCTTGCTGCAGTGCAACGTGGTGGTGGTGGAACGGAGGGAAATGATTGGGGTTGGGTCTCACATGGCCGGCGTACGTACATAGTACAGTATATAATATACTTGCCCTGGTTGGGTCGTCCGTGGAACGAATTAACGTGGCCAAAACCGGGAACCGCAGCGCAGCAGACCACTCTGCTAGCACCGCGTCATATAAGTACGTATGGTGGAGTATATATGGCGCGCATCCACGCTAGTAGAGTAGACTGGATAGTGTACACCGAAAAATCAAGGATTATTATTTACTCCATTAGACATCTGACTAGTACTACTAACTACTCTACTGGTACTAGTCTACTACTACAGGCCGAAATGTGTGTCCACTGGTCCTCTTGCTGCCGTTGAAAGTTTTTACCAACACCACACACACACAGCCCGATGTTGGTTGAACCACTGCAATTCCCAACCACTCGGTCGGATCGAGATCGAAGCTCATCTCATCAGAGAGAGAGAGAGAGAGAGTGGTGCACTGAACTGGTGCTTCGTACGTAGCCACGCGCCGGAATCACGAGCCAGATACTAGTAGTACGATCCACTGCAACACGCTCGTTCACTCACACATGCTGCATACGCGTGGATGACAGACTGTCGCGTCCACTGCTACACCGCTCTGCGCGTGTGCCTGCCCCGTCCGTCCATCCGTCCATCCGTCCATCCGTCGGTGTCAACAGTCACTGGAGAGCAGCAGCCAGCTGCCGGCCGGCCGCCCAGCCAGCGGGAAAAAAGGCTACCAGCGGAGGTCGTCGTCGTGGTGGGCCTTCCGCGTGGCGGGCGGGGCCTATCCTTCAGCTCAGATGATGCGGATCTGGATCGACGGACGGGCGGTGGTACGGAAGCTCTGGGTGGGTAGGTTGGTGGGTGGGTGGGTGGCCGGCGCTTTGAAAGCGTGCCGTTTCCGTACCCAAGGGACTACGGAACCGCACGAAGAGAGAGAGAGGAAAAAAAAAAGTCGTTTCCGGCCGCTCGGTGCCGTTGTCCTGGTGAAAAATGTGTTCTAGAGGACTAAACTGAAGGGCAGTCCATGTCATTGTCAGTTAGTGGCGGAGCCAGCCTCGGAACCACGGGAGCTCTAGTACGGTTTTTTTAAATTGATGTTTTTTATCGTCATTTACTTTAATCAATAATTTTAACTATTTATCATAATTTAAAAATTAATTTAAGTTTATAAAATTAAAAATTAGAATAAAATTTTTTAATAATAAATTAAATTCTAATAAAATATTTGATATTTTTAAATTTTTTTAATAAAAATAACGACAACACAAAAAAATAGAAGAAGTATGGTAATATAAGACCAGGATATTAATATTTCATTTGTTTTTTTAAATGTTGTATTGTGATTTTCATATAAGAGTCTCTATGTGTGGCATAGGTAGGAGCCCCAACAAGAAAGTGTGGAAACACTAGCTAGACACTACTAGTAACATAAACTCTGCGCTTGGTAGTACGAGTATGAATATACTCTCTCTCATCATGTGACTTGTGTCTTGTCACCTCCTGCAAGAAAAAGTAGCAGTACCATCCTTATCATCGTTTGAAGTACTGCTCATTTGATTGTCCATTTTTCTCTACTAACTTAGTAAGCTTATAGATAAACTGATTCGGTGGTGCATGAAACCAAATACTCACTGAACTCTTAAAAGAGGACGAGAAGAAAGGCAACTTTGATACCCACCACACTTTAGTTTGATCCGTGTATAGTAAGTAATAAATCAATGCAATAATAATATCATGATCAAAACCACCAAAAACAGAGTGAGTCGACATCTCTGGCCACCTATACATAGATATATGCAACAACTGCCCGTGGCCTTCTTCTAGCTAGCTTTTTCCATTGAAATGCAAGTCGATGCGGACAGCACAAACTACTAGCACTACTGTATGGGACGCGATGAATCACTCCACCCAGCGAAAAGAACGAAAAGAAGATACAGAGAAAAAAGAACTGAAAAAGGAAAGGAGGATTAGATTAAAGGAGAAGAAAAAAAATTGAAATAAAAAGGGCGGGGAGAGAGTGTGTAAAGGCAATAATAATGCATGGTGTGTGTGCCAAAGTGGCTACGCAATCCCTAAAAAAAAAAAAATGGCTACGCAAGGCAAGGGGGAACGGAAAATGCCCTTTTGACCCCTAGGAAAGCAAAGCAAAAAGCAACGCCGTTGCTCCACCCTGCTGGTTGCTGGTTGCTGGTTGCTGGTGTCCAAAAAATCAAACGGACCCGACCGAGCGAGTGGGCTGGGGAGCTCTGGCGCTCGGCAAATCGACGCTTTGCCCAGCCTCTGTACGGAGAATCTTTTTCCATATCCGTGCGTCGCCCCCGTTTTTTTTTCCGTACGCTGATCAGCCATTTTTTCGTACGGAGGAGGATGGCGCAGCGGCGGCGAGAGTGCGTGTAGAGTGTAGACCGATGGATCGATGGAGTACACGTGTTCATGAATCTTTCGAACGGGCAGGCCATTGGCATCCACGGATCCACCACAATATATACCAGTAGGCCGTCGGGATACGAAAGATAATAATAATGATCATGTGTTCATGTCGTCGTGGCTCGCGTTGGATTCCAACGGAGTATCAACTCCTCCCTCCCTCTTAGTACGTAGTACTAGTACTGCCAAGCACTCCACTAAATTAGTGTGAGGGAAAAATTAGTACAAAAAAAAAACTAAATTAGGCAGGGCATCTAGTGGTACTGTACTGTGGAGTATGGCCGATGAAGAGTCCTGGATTGAGTTCCATTAACTACACGTACAGTACGGTAGCTTTTGGTCAAGCGGCACTGCATGCGGATTACGAAGCAGATAAGCTTTACTTAATTCGTCGATATCGATAACCCAATAAGCAACAAAGCCTGCCTCTCTGCAGCAGCAGCATGATGCACGCTGCGTGGGGGCTCTGCACTGCTCTGCTCTGCACGCCGGAGACTAGAAAACACCGCCTCTTTGGAGAAAAATTCTGCGCGCGGAAGAAAGCGTGGCGATCCGGTGGTGCTCTCCATGTCTCTCTCTCTCTCTCTCTCTCGCTCTCTCTCTCTCGTCCCATCTTTTTTTTCTTAAAAAATTAAGCGACCTATCAATCGAATGGAATGATGATGATAAAGTCTTTAAAGTTGATGAGTGCACGTATATGTATATACGACTTGACAAGGTTTTCGTTTCATCAACAATGGTTGTTAATTACAGATATTAGTCTGATATATGTACATACGACTGAGAAGAAATCGATCACACCTGACGCGACCACCAGTCATATGATAAATTTATTAAGCAGACGCGTTTGCTGCGCTGTTTGATTTGAAAAACCGCGTGACAACGAAACCGAATCCGTTGTCGATCGAGTTGCAACTGTCATCATCAACAGTAACAGCATCAATCAAATTGCTGTTAAAATCTTGTACTGTACTGTGCTATGAACAGACCCTGAACGCGATGTTTCGTCAACAGCGCGCGCGGGGTTGTTATCTACCAGGTACCGGCCCCTCAACTTCATTTTCTGTTGCAAACATGGCAACCGATATCCGGGTTCAAAATGCTGAACCCGTAAAACATCACAGACGAATTTCAAAAATAAAATACTGGAACAGCGTGTTTTTTTCCTTAAAAGAGTGTGGTATTGAAATAAGAACCCTGTATAAACTAATAGTACTATACGATCTGGTTGGTGAGATAATCGTCCTCGTTCCCTCGAAAAAAAAAAGGAAAAGATAATCGTCCTCGTTGGGCCACGGCTACTTGTCGTCCAAGTCTGAGTCCGCCTCTGACGTGGGCTGGAAAAGGTTCGTGATATTGGGCTGAGTCCGGATTACCTGGGCTTAAGTTTGGGCCGCGTGATATTTCCTCCAGCTTGTAGAGGAAGCTGCTCTGCCTGCTCACCTCTGCCTGAGCAGCTGATCTGTCGTCTCCTCCGCGTCGCCACTCCCACCCGCCACCAGTATTCCCCCCTTTCCATTTCACCTTCCTCACCGCCACTCCCTCTCCCGCCACAGCACAGCACTGCCGGCCTCATTCTCGGGCACCCGCCGGCCCAGAGACGGCATGGGGTCCGTCTCGGACGCGGCGGGATGGACCGCAGAGGACGACGTCCTACTCAAGACCGCCGTCGAGGTAAACAGCGCTGCCCGAGCACCTCGCCCTTCGCTGACCCCGAGCTCCCGAGGGACGGCCTCTCTCTCGCCCCGTACGCGCACGCAGAATTCTGCTGCGTATCCACACCCCTCCCTCCCGCCGGCAGCGTTCCGCAGTGAGGGCCGGGCTGCCTGTGTAATGCTGCGGTACCTGGCAGTGGTTCCTCGTATCCTATGCCGGCGCGCGTCCCCGTTTACGGTGGATTTCGGGTTCAATCGGTAGGGTAGCGTTTAGCCCGTTGCAGGTGCGGTTTTGGACTAGTCTGTTTGTCGCTGGGTGAGAGATTGAGGCTGCGATCGTCTCCTCTTCTTTGTTCTCCCCCTTAAGATGATCGTTCCCTGTAACGACTAACGATTTGAGCGAATGATTTTGCTATTGTTCTACTGTTAGGCACCCCCAACGCTGAAATGCTGCTGTTCATGAGTGCTTTAATTTGCTGTTTCTGTTTACTTGGTGAAAGACAGCTCTTCTGCTGATTGCAACTAAAGTTTGAAGCGACACATGTTATGTTACCCCAGTTAACTGCCGCTTTCGATTATTGAACTTGGAGCATTACACGCAAAGGACACCAGACCATAGTTTAAGAATAATGTGCGATAAGCCGATAACATAGCTTAACTCGTGCTATTGCCTTTGTGCTGGGTGGAACATGTAATCAGTTGCATGTTCGGTGCTTCATTTCTGTTTGTGTTTGCATCTTGGGTGGTAAGTGGGACCTTTACTTCTCTGTATGAACCTTATGTGATCTTGTTACATCAGTAATGAAATTCAGGGGTGAGCCCCCTGTTATGGGAAAAACATAGCATAACTCGTGTTCTATCTGCTCCTGGTTCTATGGAAATTACTTAATGTTTTCAGTACTCGACTTGTATCAACATTCTGCATCCATTCTTCTTCTTCTTTTTTTTTTTGGGGGGGGGGGAGGGGTGGGGTGGGGTGCTGGGGGGTCAATTTTTTACTTTCCTGAACTGTTGTTTTCACTAGATAGTTTTTTTCATCAAGACAATTGCGTCTTCGAGTTACATTGAATAGCTACCATGGTACTTGTATTTGTGGAAGCGTGAGAAGTTATTGCAACTATTTGTTACAAGATGTTATGTAAAACGTACATGATAATTTCTATTTACTCTCGTGACTTCTTAACATGTATCCTGTCCTCACTTTGGAGACTTATACTGTTCTCTAGTGTCAAAAGGACTATTCATGCAAAGGGGCTCATGGTACAGTGGCAAAGTCCACTGGCTGGAGAGCTCCAGCCCAGGGTTTGATCCCTGGGTGCTGCAACCAGTCCGACTTTCACCTTGGGAGCCTCTCCCTCCATATTTCTCTTTCAAAAAAAAAAAGGCTGTTCATAATTTCTGAAGTGCCAATTATGGTATTATCAATTATAAAGGCACCAAATCAACATGTCGATTTTTTTTCAATTATGGTATTATCAATTTTTGGTTCTTTACCGGTTACTGTTTTATGATTCTGTTGCCCAAAGCTTTATGAGGTGATCTTGCGTGCCGCGGTCGGAGGAGGTCCAGCCTCTACGGTCCCATCTCATCTATCTGATGTTACGTAGGTGATCCAACTTCTCATACTAAGGCATTACATTTTCATGCTCTTTCTCGAAAGGAAGTGCGGACAAGGTAAAGACTACCCAAACAAAACTTGAAAGCAAATTACCTTAAGCATGGACGAAAGAAAACATGTTCTAAAAATTTAACTATTTAGAAAAGTCACGACATACACTTCGTATCCAAACAGTCATAGCCCAGATGTGGTCGTAAGCTACCGACTGGGGGTGCAAACCCCACTGTTGCATCCAAACAAATCCCCTCACTGTGCTCGCTGCCTTGTCGCTTGGGTGTGTGCCTGCCAGCCCATGTTACGTTACTATATGCCAACCTGTTGGTTACGGTGCTACGTCGGCCCAAGGCTAATTTGGCTCTGTAAGAGTTTTTTTGAATTGTGTCATACGGTTTCCTTCTTAAATGAAATGCCGTATTGGTAGACTTATTATATTTAATGTTGAACAAAACTGGCTGTGTTCCTGCACATAAAATATGGTAATACAAACATAGTATTGGCGTCCTGATGCCCTGCAATTGTCGCAATAAAATTGTCGATGAAATAGCTGTTTATTTTACCATGATAGAATTTTTGAAAATACTAATGTGAGGGTTAAGTTTCTTTCCTTGTTTGTGAATACTGATTGCAGAGCTCTGTTAACTGCACCTTTCTTATTCTTGTAGGCTGGTGCCTCGCTGGAATCCCTGGCTAAAGGAGTTGTATGCTTTTCCCATAAATTCACCCTTCAGGAATTGCAAGATCGTTGGTATTCATTAGTATACAACTTGGAGACATCAGCACAAGCATCTGCTCGCATGGCTAAGTACGAGGCTGAGCTTTTGGCTTCCAATCCTGCCAAAGCAAATAAGCTCTTCAACTCAAAGGCGAAGGGTTTTTCGGTGTACAAGCGTAAGATAGATAGTGTAAAGACACAGTATTACGCACGGAGAAAGAGAATTTGCCATGAACCATGTCTGTCTACCGATTTTGGTTATGTTGGTGTACCCTGCTCATGTATTCGAAAAGATGGTGTTGCTTGTGCATGTGGATGCCAATTTAAATGTTCTGAAGACCATCAATTGGTTCACACAGTTCATCGACCTGGAGGTGCTGTAAGTAGTTATGGATGTGTATGTGGAAGTGATGATGATAAGCAACATGCACAACAATGCTCATTTGATATGGAGAATGTTAACTCTGATGGCAGCATCGTGATTGATGGAAACAGTAACCATGGAATTCTCAAAGGCTACTCGGATGTACACAAGTTATATGGATATGATTATATGCAGAATAATCCTCAGATCAGTGAAAGGAACATAGTCTCTGCACATAACTGGTCCAATCTTAGTAATCAGTATGACACTGGATCTACAGGTTCAAAAGTTCTACCAATCATTGATCAAGATGGCATCAATCATGATCAATTTTCTTGGAACAACACAGGAGGGTTGCTTGAGCAAGGCTCATTCAACGCAGGAAGAGATAGATGGTGTTCTCAGGATCCTGGCATTCCTACTTGGAGTAAACTTCTGGGTGTTAGATCACCTGAGCTGATAGATGTACATAGAATTGAACAGGACACTCTCATGCTTTTTGATGGCAAAATGGAAATGAACAACAATGGTGCACTTGAGTTCCAGGCACATTTAAATGGTGGGATGTCTGATTTTGGTTTAGGCAATGCAATGGTGTCAGAAGGTGGACTCATGCGTTCTAATTTAAAGAGTTTTGGTGAGAAGGAAGACATTGAGTTCCTTAGTAGTGAACATGTTTTGGATTCTCACACTAAAGCTTTTCTGAAGGGCGGTTCCAGAGGACCCCATGTTAGTCACGTAGACCCTGTCAAAATGAAACAGAATATGATAGATGTTCCTGGAGTAGACACTATACCTGCCTCAGAAGAAGTGCTTTATCATGGATACAATGTCAAATGCATACTGAACACAGAAGATTTCGATATTCCTTTCAATGTTCATATCCCTGTACCTGATCAGTCCTCTTTAAAACCGACCTCTAATCTGGACCAGGATTCTCAATATGATATGTGCTTGGTTCCCACCAAAGCATTAAATATTCAAAATATTGTACCTTCACCACTACCACCAACAAAGGGGGTACCGGCCATCGAAGAGCAGAAGGAAATTGTGATGTCTCTTGGTGAAGGTTGTGTTGTAGGAAATGTTTCACCTGACATGCATTATGTCATTGGTGGTGACAATTCAGATATGCTTGCTAAAGCTTTGCATTCTGTTGATGAAGGTGAAGAAAAAGGTTTTGGTTCGTTTCAACATGAGTGTTGTGATGACTTGCAGACTTTAGCTTTGAACAATTCAATTCAAGCGTCTGATGAAATGAATTGCAGGCTTCTTGCTGATAAGCCTAGAATAGGCTGTGAAAATGCTATCCAGAGCCATACGATATCTCATGCTTTGTCAGATATAGGATTTCATAATCCCATTCCATCAATGTCAGTTTCGGTTCAAGCAGAAGGTTCTGACAGTGAGAATAGTGTTCCGGATTTTTTGGACCTTGAAGCATTGGTATTTATAAATTATAATTCTTTTCTTGGTTCAGTTTTGTTGTTTTGCTTGCCTTGATTCTTCTGACTTCTGAAATTTTATTGTAGATACTTGATCAGGACTTAATTCCATGGGATGAAGAATATAAGTCCATCCAACCGGAAGGTAAATGTATATATGGACGTCTGATTTTTCAAGTCCATCTTCGTTGGTGCTTCGTTAATTAGTCTCATCATTCTCCTTTCTTTTTATCACTGGATACTGAATCAGTAAGTTTCATTTCTGCAATCTGCATGATCAGTTTCAAGGTTTCACTCTCCTGAAAGCAGGAAGGATTTGATAAGACTGGAGAAAGGTGCTTGCTCGTATATGAACAGATCTATCATATCTAAAGGTGCTTTTGCTATTATTTATGGCCAAAATTTGAGATACTACATAAGGGATACTGAGGTAAGATTAAGCAATTTTATCATGACATTTTCATTACATAGTAGTAAATCCTATTCTCCCTGAATAGTATCTTAGATATTGGCTCGTCAAACCTCCTTAATTGACTAGCGGACTGACGAGTATATAAAATTATTTGGACCATGATGCCAGAATTATTAGATCTATTGTGAGAACTATTTCCATGATATATTTACTTTTGGAATTGATGGTCAAACTTACATTGAACAAAGGGAATAGTTACTAATTAGAAAGAAATCCGTGGACATATTCCTTGTTGACAGTGGCATGTTTAGGTTTTTATATGTACTTACAAATGTGGTTGTGGAGAAGTCAATTCATACCCTAATTGTTAGTTTTACCAAACTGTATTCACCTAGTTTTTTTAATATTATATATTACAAACGTTCAATTTTCAGTACATACTTACAAGAATGCTCATCAATATTGAGGTTGAAATTTTTGTCTAAAGTTTCGAATTATAATTCTTTGTTACGTTGTTGCCATCTTATAGAACTTAACCTTGTTTTCTTCAAATGCAGATTATTCTTGGGAGAGAAACAGAAGAGGTACACGTTGATATTGACTTGGGAAAAGAAGGGAAGGCCAATAAAATATCCCGTCGACAGGTATTTGCTTGTCTAACAAGTGTGAACTGATGAAAGCTTCAATACAGTACGGACTAAGGAGGCTGTAGCTGTGTTTTGAAGGGCCATTGTTTTCCCTTGTGCCTCTAGTTAGCTTGGGCTAACTGCTAAGCATCACCTTTTTTTTTCTTCAAGCTTAAGAATGCAGACCGATACCTTTTGATTTCTCTGCAATAGCATTCCACACTGTTTCATTGATTATATTGGTTGTTTAAACACTATTAGAGCTCCTTGCTGAGTTAGTTCAGCTTGAGTACTCAAAAAGTTGCATCTTTTGAATGTGTTATAAGAAGGCTTCTCCCAGTAATAATAGTGTGATTATTATTCATTCATGTTTATCTTCTGCTATCAGAAGAATAACATTTGTTCAATAGTCTGGTAGGTCACCTTCCTTTTCTAATTCTGTATTTTGATATATAGGCGGTTATCAAGATGGATGATGATGGATTTTTCTACATGAAAAACATCGGCAAGGGTTCAGTTTTTGTGAATGGCAAAGAAGTACCGTGTAACAAGTCTATCATCTTAACTTCAGATTCATTAATTGAGGTATGACCTGTGTTCTTTCCTTTCCTTGTATATTAGAAATTTCTGCTTCTATATGACTTCCATTTGGTGTTAGATGGCAATGCTGTAATAAATCTCTATGCGCAAATTACTGGTTCCCTTTTTCTTATCTAACTGCAGAACTAATAGAGCGCAAAGCTATTAACAGTGCTGTACTAAATATTCTTACAAAAAGATTTATGCGCTTTAGCATAGACTCATTGCAGGATTGCTGGATAACAGAGTATACTAGCTATTGTGTCTACTGTGATTAGTTCATATCAGATATCAGTATATCACAGATGATCGGCAGTAAACGTTTTTGTGCATGCCAATGCTGTTCTATCATTTTGCTCGTGCTCACGAGTTACTGGAACTTGGATGCAGTCTTTGGTTGCGATTCATAGATTCTATAGTAGCAAATAGATCCTGAAAGTTCCTTTTTTTTTGTGAACTAATCCTTAACTTATTTCACCGATAGCTACTCCTAAGAAATTAAGTTTAATGTAGCGAATCTCACTTTTAAGTCTTTATTTTGGCATGCAGATAAAGAATATGAAATTCATTTTTCATGTGAACCATAATGCTGTAAGGCAACACATAATTCGGGCTAGGAGAGGAAGCTTTCAAGGCAAGAGCACAGTGTTTGATTGGGATCAGAAACCATGAATTAATTCTATGAGTGAGCTCTTATTTATTTGCTAATATATCTCTGCTCCTGATCGAACGTTGTCATCCAGTTAACTTGGCTTGGCCGCTGTATGTAAATCGATGTATATTCTTGATCCTCTGTCCTGGTTATATCGAAGTATGTTCTTTGAATGTGCCTTGTCATTATCGTTCCTCTGCTTTTCTTTTATCATTATCTTTCTTTCTTGCCAAATTTTCTTTTGGGTGGGAAAGATCATAAACACATTATACAAATGGGTACACAGTGGCGTCCCACTGAACAAGGTGAAGTATAAGCATAAGCTAAAGCCTTAAAACAAAAAAGAACTGGGCGTGCCGTGGGCCTGCTCATCGATCTTGAGGAAGGCGGGTCACCCTACTCCAGTGCATGGGCGTCGGCACGCTGCTGTCCGTCGTGCCAATGGTTATCTCCGGCGTGGTAAGGCACTGCAGGCACGACCTCGCACAACCGTGTGTTGTTCCCGGCATTGGCGTTCTGGCCGGTGCCGCAGCTACCGTTTGTTTTGCCTCTTACAGATTTCGAGGGGTTTTGCTGACATAGGGAAAAGTCCTTTTTTTTCTGAATAAGACGAATTCTCAAAGTTAAAGCTAAAAATAACAGTGTCAATATTTAAACATGGAGGTAATAAAGTCATCTTTCTACTTAGCTTTGTTCTGTTTTTCTGTTTTCCTCACAAACATTTCACGATTATAAACAACAGATTGCATGTTAAGTTTCGTTGTTCATCTAGAAACGAACAAACATGTCATGTTTTTTCTTTTATTCTTACATTCTGTACAGCATAGCATGGAAATCCTCGACATTCCTTACCAGTTACTCTCACGCTGTCGTCTTGACTGCCGTTAATTCCTTTTCACTTCACCGTCGTGATTGCCAGCTTCAGATTTGTCATCCACTAAAACTGTTGGTCCACAGACGGTAACTTCCATGCGGTGTTGAACAAAGGCCTTAATAACACTCGGTTATTTGGTCTAACCAATCCTGCTCAACTGAATGTCAGTGTCTTGGCAAAATCTGCAGCTTTCTCATGTGATTTAGTCATTATCCGAGGTAAACATGTACAATGGAGTAATGCAAGTCTGCCTCATGATAATGATATTCTGACGTACTGTTTGAGATGCCTTTATTATTTACAGAGGCTGACAAAAAGTTCCATCCATGTGTTTCCCGAATGCGTGGGTGGATTTCAAAACATGTGAGTTATAAGGAGGGCTTGAAAAGTACGCCTGGTCTCTGGTCTGAGTGTGTTTCAGTCAGCTCCAAAGTCTCAAGTCTTCTCATGAGAGCTCTACGTAAAGAACGTGCTTTAGAAGTCCTGATCACTAGGAACTCATGCTGTGGAACAATGATTTTCCGTTTCCATTTTCTCTTTGGAACATTGACTACTGAACTTTCCAAATTATCATGCGACAAATTAGTGAAGTTATATATGGGTCCTGTTCTGGATAATATCCTTGTTTTTGAATCAGATCGACTGAATTATTTAGAAAGCTGGCAGTTACAGTGACTGTTATTGTAGAAACCTCACAGAATTTTGTCTTGTAGCACATGCAATCACCTAGTGACTTCCTTTTTTGCAACTAATCTGTTGATAATTTCTTATGTAACTGGAATGTCAATATCTGATAGATAATGAACCTTACAACAAGAAGAGGATGACAGCCACGTGGGACAAATCCAAACACAGCAACAGCACCACATCTTCATACTAAAACAGGTCGGATCTTCTTGATGGTTCTCTGAACCTTTCTAGTAGGATTATCTAAAAAAATATGTAAATATCTTAAAAAAAACTACCATTAATCTTGTTCCATGTGCGAAAAAATTTCAGTTGAGGCCATGTCTATGTGAATAACTGCTAGCTAGCCATTATGGGTACTACTACCTCTGTTTTTTAATTGTTGACCCTTTCTAATATAAATTTGTACTAAAAAAGATCAATAATTAAAAAACGGAGGTAGTATTAAACAATAAAGCCATCAGCAAACTCTCTGCATAACAAAATCTTATTGATATTACGGGGGGTATATACGCCTGCATGAGTTCATCCCTGTCGTGTTTCTGCGTGGCATCACCAATGAGGAATCTCTGTAACTATCAGTACTTGCAACTTACTGTATGTAAGAGTCCAGACAACGTCTCTTAAAAAAATGAGGCACCTGGGAATAATTTTTAATTGTGTCCCTTTAATGTCACAGTAGCCCATAGATGCTGACCCCTGCACTCCCATGATTCCACAAGCTTCAGGACAGAACCAGGACAAAACCAAGGGGGAGGAGGAGGAGATCACAATTCAGAAATGCCGTGACTCTTTATCTGCAGACAAGATCAATTCATGAATTCATCCATTGCTATTTTGTTTATACATACATACGTAGAAACACTGAGTAGTAGTACATGATCCCCTTTTTTTGTATATAAATTATGAGATGTGCTAGTCATCTCTTCTCAGCTATATATACAAATCTAAACAAACATGTAGAGCCATATGTATAGACGTGCGTAGGTCAGTGACAAGATCAGGTCACAGGAGGACACAGTACACCCCTTATCTTTTTGCAGTTGGAAGCATCGCAGCATATCTGCCAAGGGATTCTCATCCTCATTACATACACACATGGCACTTGGCTGCTTTCTTCTACCTAGGACAAGCGGCAGCTTCTGGAGATCCATGTTGGTATGTGAGATGAGAGGTTAGATGAGCTGGCACTGGCAGAAACATGTACAGTACATGGAGATCTCCACATTGGTCTTGTGCTTCACTCTATTTATTTATCTGCTGATGTTGTGTTGTTTGTGTGTGTACGAATGGTGGTAATGAAAAACGAATGGCGATGGTTGTTCTTCACTTGAACTGCAGCGCCTCCAATGGCCTCCCCAGCAGTGACAGCACGGTGGCGGCGATGTGCCGTGGCGTCAGCCCCGCCTCCTCGATCTGGTCCTGGGGTGCACCGTGGTCGATGTACCGGTCCGGCAGGAACATGGATCGCAGCTGCGCAAGAAGAACATTTCGAGAGGATATGGTTAGCCTTGCAAGGAATTATATATTCGCGCGATAAACACGATGATATCGATGGACGGATCAGTTCATCCAAAAACTTTTAGGTGTTAAAAAAAGCAATAAAGATCTTACGTAAATTTACGTATTGACTGAGGTGGCAAAAATCATGGTGCCGCATCGGCTGTTTCTAGGAACTTTTTTTTTTTGTAACTGTTTTAAGTACATGTTGCATTTTACTTCTAAAGGAAGTCACCAAGTGGTTACCAAGTAAGTCTCATTTGGAAATGTTTGACAAGACACAGTTCAGTGCAATGATGTGGAAAGGTTTGGTTTGACGTGGTGGAGTTGTGGATGATTGCTTACTTTGAGGGGTCCGTCGAGCAGACCGGTGAGGCTGAGGTAGTGCGCCACGTGCGAGCCGAACCCTCCGATGGACCCTTCCTCGACGGTGATGATGACCTCGTGCTCTGCGGCGAGCTGGCGTATGAGCTGCGTGTCGAGCGGCTTGCAGAAACCTGGCGTCGGCGACGGTGACATAGACGTCGTGGTCCTTGAGCTTCTGCGCCGCCTTGAGGCACCCCTGCACCATGGCGCCGTACCCGAGCAGCGCGACCCGGTTGCCTCCGACGAGTACCCTTCCCTTGCCGACCTCGAGCGGCGCGCCCCTGTTGTCCGGCGGAGGACGGCGCCGACGCCGTTGCCGCGCGGGAAGCGGAAGCAGCTGGGGCGGTCGTCGATGGGCGGCGGCGGGTAGCGGACCATGTGCATGAGCTCGGCCTCGTCCGCGGGCGCCATGACGACCATGTTGGGGAGGCAGGCCATGTACGCGACGTCGAAGGCGCCGCAGTGCGTGGGCCCGTCGGCGCCGACGAGCCCCGCGCGGTCGAGAGCGAACCGCACGGGCAGCTTCTGCAGGTCCACGTCGTGCACCACCTGGTCGTAGCCGCGCTGCAGGAAGGACGAGTACACGGCGCAGAACGGCTTGAGCCCTTCCGCGGCGAGCCCGGCGGCGAAGGTAACCGCGTGCTGCTCCGCGATGCCCACGTCGAAGCAGCGATCCGGGAACCGCTTCTGGAAGTAGTTGAGCCCCGTGCCGCCGCCCCATGGCGGCGTGGATGGCCACGACTCGTTCGTCGGCCTCCGCCTCCCGGATCAGCGACTCCGCGAAGTACTGCGTGTACGACGGCGTGGGCGCCTTCGATTTGACCTGCTTCCCCGTGGCGGGGTCGAACCCGACCACGCCGTGCATCCGGTCGGCCGCCGCCTCCGCGGGCGGGTACCCCTTCCCTTTCTCCGTGACGATGTGGACGAGCACGGGCCCCGGCGCAGGCATCGCCTTCACGTTCTCGAAGATGGCGACGAGGTCCTCCACGTTGTGCCCGTCGACGGGGCCGATGTAGTACAGCCCGAGCTCCTCGAACAGCGACGCCGACGACGAGCCCGAACCGGCCGCCGCGCTCGCGCTCATCACGCCGCGCGCGTACTCGTCCACCTTGGACGCCACCTCGTGCGTGGGCCCGCCGATCTGCTTGGTGACGGTCTTGGCGGCCTCTCGGAGGCGGCGGAACTTGGTGCTGGACTGGAGCCTGGTGAGCGCGCGGCTGAGCGCGCCCCACCGGCTTCGCCGGCCCGTCCAGTGTCGCCGTGGGCAGCGACACCTGCTTGTTGTCGTTGAGCACGATGATCATGTTGGCGTCGAGGTACCCGCAGTTGTTCATGGCCTCGTACGCCTGCCCCGCCGTCATCGCGCCGTCGCCGATCACGGACACGACGTGGTTGCGCCCGCCCTTGAGGTCGCGCGCCACCGCCATGCCCAGCGCAGCCGAGATGCTCGTCGAGCTGTGCCCCGCCCCGAACGCGTCGTGCGCGCTCTCGTCGCGCTTCGGGAACCCCGCCAGCCAAACGTCTGGCGGAGGGTGTGCATCCGCGACCGCCGGCCCGTCAGGATCTTGTGCGGGTACGCCTGGTGCCCCACGTCCCAGATGATCTTGTCCTCCGGCGTGTCGAACACGTGGTGCAGCGCCACCGCCAGCTCCACCACGCCCAGGCTCGAGCTCAGGTGCCCGCCGGTCTTGGACACCGTGTGCACGATCTCCGCGCGGAGCTCCGCCGCCAGCTGCTCCAGCTCCTGTTGTTGTTACGCGACACGCCATGACGACTTGTTGGATCAGTCTCACACATCACAGCGGCAAGCAAGGCTGCCGGAGCAGGTGGTGGAGATGAACACTGACGCGACATGTGTAAAGTAATCATTGTCTAGATCTAGGTGTGTATACGTACAGGGGTGGAGAGGTTCTTCATGTGGATGGGGTAGTTCACGGTGTCCAGCAGCGGCGTCGGCGGCTTCTCGCCGGAGTACTTGATCTTCCACGAACCGGTGACCGGTTCCTTCCGTATCATCACCTTCCCATCGCTACCGTTGATGCTTCCGCCGCCGGCGCTCGCTGTCCCGGCGCTCGCGCGCACCTGAAACTGTAGGTACAGAAAACAGTCTGTCAGCATCGATCGCACCACCAAAAGCTCTCTGACTCTGCGTGAAGCAGAGCCTCCGTGCGTCGTCTCCGGCGAGCGAGCCGAGACCGAGAGACGGTAGAAGCCGCGAGGCGCCGCGACGCATGCAAGAGACCAAGGACAGCAATACCGTATATACCTGACGCCGGCAAGAAGCCTGGGCGGTGGCCGGGACCGCGCGGAAGGCGGAAGGCGTCGATGCCTGGAGCGCCATCGGAGACATGCACAAGAGAACTGACTGGTCTCGCCAATTCTTGCCTGTAGTGCAAGATAATATAATATGCAGCCTTGCGGCGTTCCTTGCCGGGGTAATACGGTCGCTCTCGTTGCAACTGTGGCTAGCTTAGCAGGCTCAGTTAGCTTTATTAGCCCGCGATGGCGGCGACGACGCCTTGCAAAGGAGGAAGAGGGGGTGGGGAGGTGGAGGTGGAAACAGAAGAGGTGGAGTGAAGGGAGAGCAGTGGGGAGGGGGTTAATATAGGCGCGTGGGAAGGGGAGAGTGACACTGACATCAGAGTGAATTGTATACTACTACTAAAAAAACAAGAGAAGCGATTACAAGGCGAGGAAAAAAAAAAACCAGTTTGGTTCCGGGAACTGCTTCTCGATCGCTATGTAGGGATTGTCCATGGCACATACCATGTGATGATCTTCACAGAAGGAAAATTTTAAAAAAATCTAAAAGTATTATATATCTGAAATTATATTAGTGAATTGCCCATATTTTCTTTGAGAATAATTTGTCCATATTATACTTATAGGATTATTATTAGCCTCTAATGGACGAGCTAGGTTTGTATATAGTGGCTCAATATAGAGATCACAGATCATGTGTACTATCGTCCTGTAAAATTTTAAATTTAAAATTTAACTTGTGTGTATGAAGAAACAAAAAGGACAAAATATGTACACTAGGTATGTGCGGAAACTAAACCAAAAAGTTAGTTTAAGGGGTTATCTATATATGAGGTAAGTAAAATTGGACCTTTACCTAGCTTTTATATCTCTATACAAAGTTACTTTATTATTAGAGGTATTTAATTAAAACATACCTTATACACATTTGAATTAATGTTTTGTACAAGAGACAAATGGTAAACAACGTCGTTAATTAAGAGCCAACAATGTGAAATATTTTAGAAAATAGTGACAATTTGTATTAGTTTAGTTGCAGGGCTACATACATGGAACAGTGAGACGACCGTCACTATTTTAGGGCGACTCAAAAGTAATCTTAGCTAGTAGCTGATAAATAATTAAGCTGGGTCAATCCCGGAGGGAGCTGCTAGGGCCAGTCTGCGTAGGGCGGAGGGCGTGCCTTGAAAATTTTCACTTTTGCCGGTCTGGTTTGGTCCGCACAAGACTACTACGCCACCATGCATGCACGCTGACTTCCAAATCACATGTACTGACCTGGCCCATCCATCCATGCATCCATCACAAGGAGAGATCGAGAGATGCTTTGGTCCGAAGCGCGCGCGATTCCTCCCCTGCACGAGTCCAACGGATGCGGTTTCGATCTGCTGCCGTGGCATTGGCAATTTGGCACGGGCTCGCGTTAATTAGTTTTGGAAAAGATCCCAGGATTCTTCTCGTTTTTCTTATGCGATGCATATATTCCATGGGACGAGAGCGATCATTGTGTTGGCCCCTGGTCCTGGCTAAGCAGTCTGGACTGTTTCACTTCCACGGGAGATCCGGGAATCTTCTGCTTGGGGTTCGAGAAACCGATACGCACAAATTTAGAAGAAGAAA
>LFJQ01000209.1:0-45023 GCA_001182835.1 Oropetium thomaeum | reverse complement strand
AACAGCCATAGCAGCCGTCAGGCCCACTAATGTAGACATGCAACTCAGTCATGGTAAATCAAAATGAACGTGACATTTCTCAAATGAACCAGACATCCACAAACTTATTCGCATATTGACACATGTCGTATAGATACACACACTTTTATTTTTACGCTTGCAGCTGACATTTGGGTCTTGTAGCCATGCTCCTAGGAGGAAGAAGAAGGGGCATGACATGGGTGGGCTGGCACTGGGCTGAAAGATGGAAAGAGATGAAGGGTGGCCCATTCGTCGAAAGCAGGGGCATGCCATGGGAAAGGCCAGGCTGGGCAGGAGGAGGGAAAGAAAAAGTGGGCTCGGCCCGCAGAAGCAGTGAGAGGGAAAATGTTTAAACATCTCCCTCGAATTTGGTTTGGATGAATTTGAATTTATTTGAAGAAACCAAAAATTCAAACACCAAAAAATATCAAAAATTAAATCAAAATAACGGAAGACCACCAAGCATGTAGAGCATGTTTCAAAATTTTAAAAATTATGAGTTTGTTAATGCTAGTTTCATTATTTAGTGAAATTTTATTTTCAAGAAAACATGGAAAACATTGAAAACCCTATAATCATAAATTGGAGGTGATTTTCGTTTTTGTTTGAATTTGAGGGTATGATATTTTGTGAACCTGGAACATTCAGCTCTTACGTGAATTATGGAGTTTTACAGATTTTCTTCATCAGATCATATGGAACAAATAGAAATGCATGTTTGTAACAATGTTCTTTTTGACACGTAAGATGTATTTATTGAAGGTAGAATATTTTCGTCATCCAATGAAAGATTTTTGTAAATAAATAGCATTGAAAAATTTAGAAGATCGGTTCCACATCCACTAAGTAAAAAAGTTATCGAAAGCTTAGAAAATCATCTCAATAATCTAAGTAGAAAACCATACCCATCTTATTTTTATTTGAAGTAAGCAGAAACAGAGAGAGAGCAAGTACAGGGGAGCATCCCCCTTCAATTGCCTAGGCCGGCGGCTACAGCCGCGAGCTTTTCCTGCTGCATCTTGGCGAACTCGACCAGACTGTTCACGTCGGGCATGACCGGCTCGACTGCCTCCAGCGCGCTGAAGCGCTCCGCCCAAGCCGCAAGGAGCGGCGCACTGACGGGGTCGAGAGGCTTGACGCCCTGCAACTCCTCTGTTGCGCGCACCCATCCGAGCATGCCGCCAAGTACGACGTCCACGTACCCGACGCTGTCGCCGCCGAAGAAGGGCTTACCCTTGGAGCACTCCCTCAGTGCTCCCTCCAGGCTCGCCAAAGCGACGGCCGACTGCGCCTTCCCCTCCGCTCTCTCAGTCTTGCTCCATTTCTTCATCCAAGCGGCCAAGAGCTGCACAACGAATCAAAGATATGCAGTTTTAGCAACCATATATGTACTGGCGTAACGCAACCTCTTGTGGAGTTGCAGTAAATTTAAAAATCGATTGGAACTTTCGAGGTGATGCATTCGTGTGCCTTGTCGTCGATGAAGGAGGCCCAGAAGCGAGCAAGAGCGCGCTCGTAGGGGTCAGAGGGGAGGAGCGAGGTGCCCGTGCCGGCGAAGGCCTCATCGATGTACTGCACAATGAGCGACGACTCACAGATGGCCTGTCCCTTGTGGATCAGCACGGGAACCTTGCTGTGGACGGGGTTGGACTCGAGGAGCTCGCTCTTGTTGTTCTTGAGATCCTCCTCAACATACTCGTAGTTCAAGCCCTTGAGGCTGAGCGCGAGTTTCACCCGCAGAACGTAAGGGCTCGCCCACATGCCCAGAAGCTTCAGGTCCTCTCCTCCAACCATTGAGAATGCCTCAAGATCTCGATCAAACTGTCAACTGTGATTTTGTTGTTTGTACTTGGTGTTTGAATCGGGAAGAGGGCCGGCCGAATATACTGTATCCGATACTATGTGACTACACAGCGCGTCCTCGGATGAGACGACGAATAATATCTCTTTGTAGGAACTATCCAAAGAAAATGCGAAAATTATTCCATGCCAGCTTGGTTTTGGTTCATGAGTTTACCAATAAACATTTACAGGTCGTTTACTTCAAGAGACATATCACGTCATCGTCGACGCATAATTTCTTCATTTGTTCGTATGCACTCTGCAGCATCATAAGCTATTAGACCGTGCCGTTGCGTTACAACCCCGGAGTAGAATAACGTCACACAAACAAAACTCCTAGTGACATGCATATACCTATGTTGCAGGGAACTAGTCATCCTGCAGAAATGAGCACAAGTGTTGGAATACGTGGCAGCAAGAGAACCTGAGAAGAGTCCTGAAAGTGAAATGAAGTGGAGAGAGGCAGACTGATAAGCTCAACTACCACCCAGCCCACACCTTCAATCAATTCCGCTATTTTGATGACGGAAAAATACAGTTACAACACGTGGACACGTGACAATGCATCCGTCCCATTCGATCAGCTTCTTAGGATTTCTAATGCCTCGTCTCTTCTCCTAGTCTTGTTTACCACTTCACTTCCACTGTCACGGTTACTTTACATCTCCTATATATGCAAACACCCTGCACATAGCTAGCTTACTGCACGCATAAGCACTTAAGCAGAGCAGAGCACAGGCAAGAAAGAATCGTCTCGTCGTTGTTGATCCACCACAGCAATAGCCGCCCTCGCTATAAGAGATGGCCGGAGAACAGCGATCGCCACCGAGGAGGGTAGCGGCAGCGTCAGATGCGGCGCCGTGCTGTTGGGTGCTGCTGGCCCTGATGCTGTCGCTGGCGGTATTGTCATCCCTCGCCGACGCGGGGCCGCCGGAGGAGCGCGGAGGCGGCGGCACGCTGGTGGTGCATGGGCCGCGGCTGCTGGGGACGCGGCCGTGCGAGGAGATCTACGTGGTGGGCGAGGGCGAGACACTGCACAGCATCAGCGCCAGGTGCGGCGACCCCTACATCCTTGAGCGCAACCCGCACGTCCACGACCACGACGACGTCTTCCCGGGCCTCGTCATCCGGATCACGCCGTCGCCCGCCGGAACCCACCCCGAACACGGCAGCAAGTGAAGGAACGGACGTCGGATCGGGCAGCTAGCTAGCGTGCCTCACCGTACCATGGCCGGTGCGGCAGTACGTCGTGGTACGCACGCACCGACGCTCTTCAACAAGAAGCTTCGCGTTGTTTTGCACGCGTGTCTGTACTCTGTAGTCTGTGCTACGGATTGAGATCCGACGTCTGTGCTAGTACGTGTGAAGCGGACGGCGACTGCGAACAACAATAACAAGTCGCTGGAAATACCATCCTTCGAGTTTTCTTGTGTGAGAAACAGTGGAAGAGAACAGTGCTGCGCACCAAAGCTCCATTTCAATCATTCTGCTTTTCTTTTTGTTCCAGAAAAAGAGAGTGCAGATTGTTAGGGTAAATTCATTTTAAACTAAAATTATTGTTGTAGCAACATTAATTTAAAAACTAAGGTAGTCGTAATTGAGCTGAACAAAAACTAGAGGCCAACGCTATATCTTGGATGAATGAAATAAGGTAACATTGAATGTCGAGGACACTACGGCTGGAAATCAGCTCGAACACATTTTCAAATTCTGAAACTGTGCTACATCACAGTAGAGCAAGGAGAATGACATTTTCAAAAAATAAATAAACAATCCTCTTTACGTAGTTCATTATAATTTAAAACTTTATATACAGATACATTATTGCATTATAAATACATATGTATTTTTGGCACATATCTATAAACGAGCAAAAAGTAAAATTGCAAAATGAGGCTAGAATGTAAACTATTTACAAACAAAAGAAGTGAATTGTTAAGAGGAGTAAAATGTTTAGTGATACAAGTCGTATTCGATCGATTTTTCCCCCATTGACCCTTGGGGAGAACAGATGGCATCACAACTAAGATTTTTTATGCGTTGGACAATCATCTGCGTGCAATTCAATTTCAAGATTGGCAAGTAAACTCTCCTGCTTGGCGGCTCGCATCACTCGTGCATGTCCTGAATTACTTTCTGAATCAGCGTCGCTGGATTCCTTGTTGTTCATCTTGCACTGCAGAACAACCGCGCATTGTTTAACATCTACTCTCAATCTACCAATCAGCTAACCCCGGATATATAAACGCGCCGAGCTTTTCTCCTATCTAATCACGGGTCCTGAGAAAATGGCTCGTGGGCTTCCAAACTCTGCGACGACAGTAGTGTTTGTAGCAACCGTTGTTGGCTCCTTGTGCTTCGCGGCGCTATCGGCAGATGGTACGTGCTCTGTCCAGACGTGTTGTTCTCTGCTTTGGGTTTTGCAGTTCACATTGTAACGCGTGCAATCGTCGTCGGCCTATGCAGAGCGACTCGAGAACCTGCGTTTCGTGCGGCGCGCTCAGGACGCGCCGCTGGTGTCGAGCTACAACTACATTGTGATCGGCGGCGGCACGGCCGGGTGCCCGCTGGCCGCGACTCTGTCGGAGCACTCGCGCGTGCTTCTCCTGGAGCGCGCGGTCTCCCCGGCCGCAACATGTCGAGCCAGCAGCATTTCACGGACGCGCTGGCGGACACCTCCCCGGCTTCGCCCGCGCAGCGCTTCGTCTCCGAGGACGGCGTGGTGAACGCGCGAGCCCGGGTGCTGGGCGGCGGGAGCTGCCTGAACGCCGGGTTCTACACGCGCGCGAGCAACGACTACGTGCGCGCCGCCGGGTGGGACGCGCGGCTGGTGAACACGTCGTACCGTTGGGTGGAGCGCGCGCTGGTGTTCCGGCCCGACGTGCCGCCGTGGCAGGCCGCGCTCCGCGACGCGCTGCTCGAGGCGGGCGTCACGCCCGACAACGGGTTCACGTTCGACCACGTCACGGGCACCAAGATCGGCGGCACCATCTTCGACAACAACGGGGAGCGGCACACCGCCGCCGACTTCCTCCGCCACGCGCGCCCGGGCGGGCTCACCGTGCTGCTCTACGCCACCGTGTCGAGGATCCTGTTCAGACAGCAGGAGGGCGTGCCATACCCGGTGGCGTACGGGGTTGTGTTCACCGACGCGCTCGGGGTGCAGCACAGGGTGTACCTCCGTGACGGCGCCAAGAACGAGGTGATCCTGTCGGCCGGGACGCTGGGGAGCCCGCAGCTGCTGATGCTGAGCGGCGTCGGGCCGCAGGCGCACCTCGAGGCGCACGGCGTCCAGGTGCTGGTGGACCAGCCCATGGTCGGGCAGGGCGTGGCCGACAACCCGATGAACTCGGTGTTCATCCCGTCGCCGGTGCCCGTGGCGCTCTCGCTCGTGCAGGTCGTCGGCATCACCAAGCTCGGCAGCTTCATCGAGGGCGTCAGCGGCTCCGAGTTCGGCATCCCCGTCTCCGAGGGCGCCCACCGCTTCGCGCGCAGCTTCGGCTTGTTCTCTCCGCAGACCGGGCAGCTCGGCACGCTGCCGCCGAGGCAGAGGACGCCGGAGGCGCTGCAGCGCGCGGCGGTGGCCATGCGGCGGCTGGACAGGGCAGCGTTCCGCGGCGGGTTCATCCTGGAGAAATCCTCGGCCCGGTGTCGTCGGGGCATATCGAGCTGCGCTCCGTCGACCCGCGGGCGAACCCGGCCGTGACCTTCAACTACTTCCGGGAGAAGGAGGACCTGGACCGGTGCGTGCACGGCATCGAGACGATCGAGAAGGTGATCCAGTCCCGGGCCTTCGCTAACTTCACCTACGCCAACGCCTCCGTCGAGTCCATCTTCAGCGACTCCGCCAACTTCCCCGTCCTGCTGCCGCGCCACATCAACGACTCGCGGACCCCGGAGCAGTACTGCAGGGACACCGTCATGACCATCTGGCACTACCACGGCGGATGCCAGGTCGGCGCCGTCGTCGACGACGATTACCGGGTGTTCGGGGTGCAGGGCCTGCGGGTGATCGACAGCTCGACCTTCAAGTACTCCCCGGGCACCAATCCACAGGCCACAGTCATGATGCTCGGAAGGTAACCGACTTAACTTTTTCTCTTACAAAACATCGTCTGAATGCAATTGCTGCGTGCGTCATGGGCGTAAAATAAATCAAACGTTCTGAATCCGTGCAGGTACATGGGAGTGAAAATTCAGGCTGAGAGATGGAAGAGAAATAAGTAGTCGAGACCAAATAATTTCCGGATGATCTAGGCACCTAACGCAGTTGTAACTTGCTATCTGATGTAGACTATGACTTTCTTTCCATTTTTTTAAATCCAATAATACTTTTTACACTTCTCTAGGCACACAGTTTTACTTCCTGCCAGTCGATTCTGAAGCCTGGACCCCTCGAGATGCATTGCTCAGCATTTCAGAAGAACAAAGAAAAATGTGCTACTGATGGATAAGCGAAGTGCCTCCTTTTTTCAGAGAACTGAATAACGATTGTACAACAATGCTTCAGAACATTTATAAAGGGTTCATTTACAATATCTAGACTGATAAAGCACAGAAAATGAACTAATTCAGTTCCTTCAGTTCTCAAACAAGGCAGCTCAAATTCCTTGCAAGCAAGCAATAACCTCACCCTGAAAACTGCTCATTAGATTGTGGATTATGCATGTCAGTTTACTGAGACCCTAAAAACATTGCCTCTTGTTCCAGTCTAAGACATGCATGTAAATCATATTGTTAACATATTGTGATCTCTTTTCCAAATAATCCTAGGGTGCAAGACTTTATCGTGATCCTTGTGTTCTAATAAAATAGACAGTTTACAATTATTTGGGTCTACCTTAAAATATGTGTAATATAATGGCACTTATATTGTGAGGTTTTCCTTGATGCCTAGAAATGAAGAACCACAAATGTTTTCCCCCATATCTGGAAATGTTTCGCATCCTGTCAATGGTTTCACCTTGCCTTCACAGTCAACATTTACAGGATACTCCATGAGGTGGCCTCTCATCTCTGTCACATGATCAGCGACAAACTGCTTCCAGTTCTCTTCTCCAAGATGTCGTACCCGTCTCATGCATTCCAGGCTCTGTGGATGGTTGAAATTTTCCTCAATGGCACCATATGCTCAGCCCATAACGACATTCTGTATCCATAAATCTACAAGTAACCACCAAACTTGGATTAGTAGGAACTGCAAATGCATCGGTTATTTATGAGCTTAGAGTCATAGGTTACCTGTCCGCGGGGGCAGAAACCTTATTGGCCCATGTATACTGTGGTTAGTCTCCCATCGCAATCTCAGTATCTCTTGTCCCTTCCATGGATCTTTGATTAACATTTGCTGATCCGATGATTACGTATTCATCATCCACAATCATGCCCTTTGAATGTACATAGACCATAAATCTCCTATTCCTTCTAGCTTGTTTCTGAATAGAAAGCGACGAGAATAGATAATTGAGCTTACACATGGAAGTTACTTTAGTCGTCATTGACTCAAAGCTCAAGCCAAAAAGGTTTAGAAGTAGCCTGTGACAGTTATTTAAAATGCAAATAGTTGCCATTTAGTTTCATGCATATATGATCAAAATAACAAGATCTTATACCAGCCTCCTCTAAGAACCAATGTCATATATAGTATTCCTAGTGGATTTGAAAAAAAAAGCTACAACATCTATCTCACCTGAGGATTATTTGATGTATTTGATGCATTTGGAGTGCAAGTTCTGTCTGGGGCTTCACGGTTGCCAAGACAAAAGAAGTTTAGGTAATCTTGAGGCTCGTATACCTCATCCAGGCCTACTTCTTTCAAGGCCATGTATATTGTCTAATACATCATTTGCATGGTTTTGTTCTGTAGTGTCAACAAAACAAAGATGTGATCGTGCCATACACAACGAATACATGTTACAGCTATTAAAAAAACTAAACAAGAAACAAGTGGATGATAAAAATGAAATATTAACCTGCCAGTAACGAATTCGTTGTCTACTCAAACCTGTTGGTGTACCTTGAGGCCACAATGGAATTACTATGTATGCAGAAAACCTTTCATTTGCCTTAAATCTTATTTGCAATTTTGAGAGCAATTTCAATTGGTATCAAATTGTTAGCCCCTGTAAGAGAACAAGAAAAAAAAATTATATTCCAAGTTGGGCGGACAAAAAGATTACTGTAATACACTGAAAAGCCAAGGCAAGGGCATTTGCCCTACTCCCATAATTCTCTCTCAAAAAGGAAACTTGACATCACATTATTACCGATTTGCTTGTTTGAATCCCAATTAAAAGACGAACCGATGAAGTACTGATTTTCAATGTAAATAAAGTGCTGGGCTGCCCTGATAGCATGCACATAAGCCGTATGTATGCTCATGTCAATAAGTACATTTTTGCCACACTTCTGTTAAACAATGCATAACTGTTAGTAAAGTCTCAAGGGCAAGGCTATATAATACTCCCTCCGTTCTTTTTTTGCGTCACCGTTGACTTTAACCAAAAACTTTGATCACTTATCTTATTTAAAAAATTAGTTCAAATGTGTCAAATTAAAAATTAGGATTTAAAAATCTTTAATAATAAATTAAATCATAATAAAATATTTGATATTTTTTATATTTTTTGAATAAAACGAATGATCAAAGTTATTGGTCAAAGTCAACGGCGACAACGGAGGGAGTATCTCGTAGCAAGGTGGTACCCATTATTAATTACCTTTCTAGTTGCCTCTCTTGGATCCTTGGGAAAACCCTTAGCAGAGTTTGAATCAATAGACCGAAACACCTGAATTTCAATTCGATGCTTGTAAGTGAAAATAACAAGAGGGATTTAGTTTCCCTTTCCTTTTCAACTACAGAAATAGTACAATACCTGAACATGCCACGTCTCTGGATCATGGTCACTGAAATGTGCTGCATCATTTATGTTTATAATCTCCGGTATTCTTTCAATACTAAGTAGCACATCATCATATGATTTTACCAACTTTTTAATTCCATGGTGTTGTTTGGAAGCCTTTATCCACCGCTCCTGAAAGTTCTGCAGAACATCGTAAGCAGCTAATCCATCAATCTTGGAATGCAAGTCATGCCATGATTCCCTCTGACCACGAACATCAATAGTCTGCACACAAAAGCCAAAGAAGAGTTACATCTAAAATGATAAGAATATAACATCAGAACTACTAAGTATTGGGCAAATTGAAATTTTATGCCCTGTGGCAAGGGTTTTACTTTTCATTAAAATATAGCTTCAACTGTGTGAAGGATAGTAGTCCTATATTATACAAATAATCTAAAATCTATAATTTTTACATAATAAAATAATCCAAAAATGAATTAACCAACTTCAAAGTTAAATCTATTTTTATTTTATATAGAATATTTGATTTGAGTTTTAATTATTTATCAGTTGTAATTTTATTGATGTCTCAAATTTAATATTATTAACTTTTATGTATTATTATTATTAGAAATTCAACGTATTCGTGCTAGTGTTTGATGTGGAGTCCTGTTATTTTCTTTTTTTTTCAATTTTTGGTATTTTTGTATTATGCTTTGATATGGACTTTTTAGAATGGCATAGTGGGTAATTAAGAGATAAATATTAGGGGTGTTTTGTTTTATTTTTTTACAATGGCATAAATGGGTAATATATATCATAGGAATAATTTCCCTCAATGTCATTGCAATCTTGCTAGATCATATTAGATCTAATGGCTACTGCTTGCTTTTCCAATTTGACAAATGGGTGTTTTGCTCTCTTTTTTTAAAAAAATAATAAACCTAGGATTTTTTTTCCCTCCATTAACGTGGAGGCCTCAAAAGGAGCCTCCTGTAAAGATTTGATTTTATGACATATTATATGATGGAAATGTAAAGAACCAAGATACTTACAGTGAAATTGGGATTGTAATAATCCTCTTTGTGCACCGTTTGAAGCGTCCGAAACAGAGGATGCCAAGGTGTATCATACCTCCCACCACATAGATCAAGTCCTCCAACAAAAGCAATTATTTTTCGCTTATAATTGCCAGCATCAGCATCCACAATCACTGTTTTCTGATGATGAGAGAAATGGGTTCCTGTTTCCTGGTCGACATGAACGCATTGTATGATAAATATGTGGTGATCAAATTTTGAGAAATTCGAGATAATTTAAAAAGAATTGGTGAGACTGATCAGGCTTCTAGAAATGGTGGTAGAAGACAAATATCTCAGAATGGTTGATCATAACATGGTAAAATTGTATGACAACATTAGCTTCGTAAAAAAATATTCAAGATAACCTGCTGTTTCATCCAGCTGTGTTGCTTCCCAGCAGATCGAGGACAAAGCAGCACTCGAACAGAAGAATGCTTGAAAAATCTGCGTGTCTCTTCGTCATGTGTGTGCATGTAACCATCCTGTAAGGTAGAACTTTGGTAAGCATATTGCACAATTAGATTCTTGAGCAACGTAAACAATGGGAATGGAAATGTCTCTAAGGAACAAGATACGAACCGTTATGGAAATGGATACTAAGTTGAGAAATAATGCCCTTAACACTAGATACTATTGCTACAATTTGAAAAATATAAGAGTGCAGCACAAATGGCCCTTAACCTAAGTTCTAGTCCAGGACCCAAACATCAGGATTTGGGAGCTACGTAGTACTGGGATTCTCTGAGTATGAGCTTAACAAGACCTGGGGGTACCGGGAGCTTAACAATTGGGAGAATTCCGAGGAACCGTAGATGAATTCACCCAAATATAATAAATATAATTTAAATTCACACAAAGCGTAAGCAAACTTTTTTCTGTAGTGACTTAATCGTGGAGAACATCATTTGAATCATGCCGCCATCCGTGTAATCTGCTTAGCAACATATATTACATAGCACTACAAACACTGTGGAAGTAAATATATATTGTCCCACATATAGCATTATAACATAGATTCAATACAAGCATTATCGACTCGGAAAACAATTCATACCATTTTAAATCCAGGAATCGTCCTTGATGTTGGATCGTCCCAAACAAGAAGCAGCACCCTGACTCCCTCCTGTGACTTCATCTTCAACAGGTCCCCAAGCGATGGAACCTAGGTCCCATCTCTAATGAGGTGGATCGTGTGGAAAACAGACCAGCCCACAATGTAAATCAACTTCCTGGCCTGGCAAATGGCATCATATATGTCACGCCAGCACTGTCCGTGCTGGTAACGTCGTCCATTATCAAGCCATATATCAGGAAGACATCCCTCGGGAACATGTGCGTCCTGATACAGGGTTACCTTCATGCCGCGACGCAATGGGAAGTAAGTATTAGGCACGCCACGAGAGTCCGGACCAGCAACGACGCCATGGTGGTAACTTGTGAGGCGAGCCATGTGGATGAACTGTATGGACAGACGCATGGCTTGCCGTTGGGATCGTGCACAGGGTAGACACCCTCAATCCTATCCCCAGACAGAAGCTTCTCGGCTGGGATGGACACCGCACCGATGGTCTGAGCACCAAAGACGTCATTGTCCTTGACGACGAACTGGACGTCAGCGGCCTGATGCCCGACGGGCACGAGGAAGTGCTGGTCCCAGACGGGGTTCTCGTTGTTGGAGACGACATAGGTCCGCGCGACCGTGGCGGTCGCGACCTGGACCGTGACATACGGGTCGCTGGTCATGGAGGCACCGGACATCTTGCTGCCCACGGCGCCGGTGATGCGCGCGCCTAGCAGGTTGCCTACCCTCTTGGAGAGCATGTCCTTGTTCGGCAAGAGTCGCGCGTCGTGCACCCACATGTCGAGGTTGCCGTGGAGCAGGACCACCTTGAGCGACGGCCCCGGGGCATGGTGGAAGCTGGAGCTGGCGCTTTGGCTGTGGTAGAGGGGAGCTGCGGGGCGCCTGCAAGACGAAGGGACTGAGGGCAGGTGCTGCCCGTGGTCGCCGCTCTCCATTGCCGGCCAGGCTCAGCTGCTTACCTCCCTCGGTTCCTTCCTACCACTTGGCGACTCAGCTTCTATTCATTTATAGGGGTCTAGAAATGGAGATGGTGCCGGGAGGAAGACCTGAAGTCCTAAAGAGAGTCGTGGGTGGCGGCCACAATGGTTTGAATTTCGATGATGACATCCTGCAACGGCTTGTGGCCGCGGAGGCTTATTACGCCGACTTCTGTTCGATGGAAGAAAATTCTCTCCCGTCGCTGGCGTTCCTCGGACCTCGGAAGCAAATTCTTTACAATAGTGATCATTTGTACGCAACTAAGTATCAAACAAGAGTCATTTTTCATGCCAGTCTCTCATAGACTTCAACAAGAGTACGGAAGACTCGTTTTCACGCCGTGTCTCTAATGCCTAACAATCAAATACGCGTATCGTCTAAACAGTGCCTCTAAGAAACTTCATGGGAAACATGCTCAAATACGGACAAACAACGTGTCTCCAGCGATTCATTAGAAACTTTTTTGAAACACGTCTCCTCAATGAATATCAATGAAAACTTCAACTAAATATGGGCAAAATTCCCCAAGTGACTATAATTGTCCCGTGTGTGGTTTCTTTGACATCGTACGTAAAAGTTTATATCATGTGTATGTTACTACTTTGCAATTTGACACCCTAAACGTTATAGTTTTAACTCTTATCATTTTGAGCATTAAAATGAGAAGTTTTTGAAACCTTGAACGTAACTTGAGAGATTTATAGCTGACATAAACATTGTTTCAATTATTTAAATTAGTTAAGACTTTAAAATTAATTGTACAATTGTTGATGCAAAATTCACACACACGTGGCCTTCAGAATTCACAGCTGCTGAATTAGAGGTCAATTTTCTCTACAAATCATCAACTATATAGCGTTATTGTAGGTTATAGCTACAGCTGATTAGTGTCACAGCTTAATACTACACTTCAGGTGTGCTGAAACTAATAACACAATTTTCTAGGATTAGTTGAAAACAGAACATATAGCATACGTCGTTGGTACTGATCGCATCTACCTAAACAAAAGGATCTGAGATGAAACCCCATCAATTTTTTCTATACAAGGACCAAATACAGATAATATTTTGATTGGTTAACTATATATTATATGCTAAATAAAGAAATACAAGTAATGTAACAAAGATGATAAAAAGAAGAAATGGACTCTCGTTAGCCTTTTTTCCTTTTTCTTACTTGCTTGAAACCTATAACTCTAATCTTGTTCTCCTGCGCACCCTGAGAATTTCTAGTAAATAACAATTTTATAATACAATAGACAAAATGCAAATTTATATCGTGAGGTTTTCCTGGATGGCCAGAAATGAACCACAAATGTTTCCACCCAAATCTGGGAACGTTGTGCATCCTGGCAATGGTTTCACCTTGCCTTTACGGTCAACACTCACAGGATACTTCATGAGGTGGCCTCTCATCTCTGTCACATCATCAGCAATGAACTGCTTCCAATTCTCTTCTCCAAGATGCCGTACCTGCCTCATACATTCAAGACTCTCTGGATGGTTGAAATTTTCCTCAATGGAACCAATATGCTCAGCCCTAAGGACATTCTGTAGCCATAAATCTACAAGTAAACCACAAAACTTGATTAGTGTACAATTCCAGATGTATCAGTTACCGATATGACATATGTGACTGAAACATGTTAAAGCAACACTAACATATAGTCCTAATTAAGCACTAGCACTATTGCAGTAACAGTGAAGACATCCATGTACAACTCAAAATAGAAGCCATATAAGGATATTTAGTTTGTATGCCTCGATTCTTAAGGAATATATAATAGACCAAATATTGGTGAACTCGAGGTACTGAGATGTGTACCTGTCCACGGGGAGCAGAAATTTTATTGGCCCATGTATACTGTGGTTGATAAGCTCCCATTGCAATCTCAGTATCTCTTATCCCTTCCATAGATCTTGGTTACATAGCTGATCCGATGATTACATATTCATCATCCACAATCATGCCTTTTGAATGTACGTAGACCATGAATCTCCTATTTTTCTAGCTTGTTCCTGAATAACAAGTGAGAATAGATGACTGAGCCTGCATCCATGCAGATTTAAGGGAAACAACATCCACTTAAGGTAAAATTGTTGCATGAGAGCAAATGTGCCATTTATCGAATGGTTATTGAGATATGACTGAGTAGAGCTTTAACATCCACAAAATACTTCAAGAAGTCGAATATCCACATGACTAAGGAAACTTACTCAGCCACTGATTCAAATATTTCTTATACATAAATTCTAGGCCAAGAAATTATAAGTTTCGATATAATCCTATAAAAAGCAATTAAAAATGAACATACTCGTCATTGATCTTATACCAATCTCCTCTAAGAACCAATAGGACATAATCCAGTATGATGAGTTCAAAGGAACCACATGCTTGTGAGAACTTATATAGCGCTAAAACAGAAAACTGTTGAGATCAGACCACGCCAAGGACCACATAAACTAAATAAAGTGTTAGTTACTCTACATAATATTATAATTGAAAAAGGTTTCTGCCACTGGCCTTCATTATCTTGTTGAGCGGAAACAAGAGGGTGGGCTGGAATTGTGTCTCACCTGAGGATTATTTGATGTATTTGATGCATTTGGAAGTGCTAGTGCTGTCAGGGACTTCACGATTGCCAGACAAAAGAAGTTTAAGTAATCCTGTGGCTCGTATATCTCATCAAGACCTGCTTCTTTCAAGGCCCTATGTATTGTCTCATACATCATTTGCATAGTTTTGTCTGCAGTGTCAACCGGGAAAAAAAAATGTTACCATGCCATATACAAGAAAGAAACTGATTACTGCCATTGGAATATTAACAAGTACAAGGCAATGACAGAAATGATATTTCCAACCTGCCAGTAAAGAATTCGTTGTGTAGCAGCACCAGTTGGGTTGCCTTCAGGCCACATAGGATTACGATGTATGCAGAAAATCTTTATTTGCCTTAATCTTGTTTGCAATTTTGAGGCAATTTCAATTGGGAATTAAATTGTTAGTCCTGTAAATAAATAAAAAAAAATCACATTCCAAGTTAGGTCAATGAGCAAATTAATTGTAATAAATTGTAAAGCCAGGGCAACCATCTACCACATGTTCCTACAATTCATTCTCAAGAAGAAAACTTTAGATCACATTTATTACCAAGATCTTTGTGTGAATCCCAATTGAAGGATGAACCAATGAAGTACTGATTCTCATATAAATGAAGTGTTGGGCTGCCCTAATAGCATGCACATAAGCTGTGTGTATGCTCATGTCAATAAGTACATTTTTCCCACAAACCAGATTCTGTTCAAAAAAGCAGAAGTGTGAGCTAAGAGGCAAAGCCTACATAATATATCGCAGCAAGATGGTAATTATATTTCAGTTACCTTTCTGGTTGCTTCTCGTGGATCCTTTGGAAATCCCTTGGCAGAGTTTGAATCGATAGACCGAAACACCTGAATTTTAAAGCAAATAATTTCTGTTTGGAAGTCAAAATAATAAGAGTAAAAATAATTATCTTTCTTTTTTCAATTGCAAATAGTATAATACCTCCTGTCAAAAGAAAAAGGACAATACCTGAACATGCCATGTCTCTGGATCATTGTCACTGAATATATTGCATCACTTACGTTTATAATCTCGGGTATCCTTTCAATACTTAGCAGCATCATCAAATGATTTTGACAACTTTTTAATTCCATGGCGTTGGATGCTTTTATCCAGCGTTCTGTAAAGTTCTGCAGAACATCATAAGCAGCTGGTCCATCAATCTTAGAATGCAAGTCATGCCATGTTCCCTTGGACCACGGGCATCAACTGTCTGCAATAAATGGCAAGGAAACATTTTACTGTTTGAATAGTAAGAAAAAATAAAAACAACTGAGCAAAGAACAAAAAATTCCCTTAGCAAGTCCATTACTTTCCATAATTAAGAATGTAACCCCTGGTTAGAATATTTCAGAATAACTAGACGAGGAACTGCAAAGAAACAAAGACACTTACAGCAAAATTCGGATTGTAATAATCCTCCTTGTGCACAGTTTGAAGAGTACGAAACAGAGGATGCCAAGGTGTATCATACCTCCCACCACATAAATCAAGACCTCCAACGAAAGCAATTATCTTTCGCCTATAATTGCCAGCATCAGCATCAACAATAACTGTTTTCTGATGATGAGTAAAAATGGTTCCTGTTTCCTGGTTCACATGAACTTTGTATGATAAATAGTTGGTACTAAAACTTTGATAAATTCAAGGTCACTTGAAAGAAATTGGTGAGACTCACTACATGGTAAATTTGTATGCCATTGGTAACAATAGAGAATTAGAGACAACCTGTTGTTTCACCCAACTGTGTCGCTTCCCTGCAGACCGTGGACAAAGCAATACATGAACCGAAGAATGCTTGAAAAATCTGCGTGTCTCTTCATCTCGTGTGCCCATGAACCATCCTGAAAGTGAACTTTGATAAGAACATCACTCTGATTCTTTAGTATTATAGACAACGAAGAAAAACACACATAAATAATATAACTGTAAATTGCCACCACAAAGTGTTGCAATTTTATGTAGCTATTTAATTACAACGAAACATCATATGTGCCAGCTGCATCTACTTAGTAACTTAAGGAAACTTGAAACGATATCTAAATATTTCATACCACTACATATCTGTGGAAGTAAATATTGTTCCTCATATAGCATAAAGTCCTCCATGCAGCATATTGACTCGGTAAATAATTCATACCATTTTAAATCCAAGAATGCTCCTTGATGTTGGATCATCCCAAACAAGAAGTAGCACCCTCACCCCCTCCTGAGACTTCATCTTCAATAGGTCCCCAAGTGATGGAACCTTGGTCCCATCTCGGATGAGGTTGATCGTGTGGAAAACAGACCAGCCCACAATATAAATCAACTTCCTGGCCTGGCAAATGGCATCATATATGTCACGCCAACATTGCCCATGTTGGTAACGCAGTCCATGATCAAGCCATATATCAGGAAGACATCCCTCGGGAACGTGTGCGTCCTGATACAAGGTCACCTTCATGCCACGACGCAGTGGGAAGTAAGTATTAGGCACACCATGAGAGTCCGGACCAGCGATGACACCATGGTGGTAAGTTGTGAGGCGCGCCACGGGAATGAACTGTATTGACAGACTCAAAACAGCATTCGGAGCGCACGGTTTGCCATTGGGCTCAAGTACAGGGTAAACACCTTCAATCCTTTCCCCAGACAGAAGTTTCTCGGCAGGAATAGCAACTGCACCAATGATCTGAGCACCAAAGACGTCACTGTCCTTGACGACGAACTGGACCTCAGCGGTCTCATGCCCAACGGGCACGAGGAAGTGCTGCTCCCAGTCGGGATTCTCATTGTTGGAGACGACATAGGTCCGGGCGACAGTGGCGAGGGCGACCTGGACCGTAACATATGGGTCGCTGGTGATGGAGGCGCTGGACATTTTGCTGCCCACGGCACCAGTAATGCGCTGGCCTAGGAGGTCCCCTACCCTCTTGGAGAACATGTCCTTGTTGGGCAAGTTCCGCGCGCCGTGCACGCACATGTCGAGGCTCCCGTGGAGCAGCACCACCTTGAGCGACGGCCTGACGCTGCCATGTTGCGACCCACCGCCCCCGCCGTAGGGCACCACCTGCATCCCGCCGCCATGGCTGCCCTCGGCGGTTGAGAAGGTGGCCGGCGGTGGGGGCAGGGATGGCGACGAGGGGTAGTCGTAACGGTCGGAGAGGCGCATGCTGGCGAGGACATCCTCAATTGGGTAGGACGGCGCTGAGGGCGCGGGGGAGGGGGTTCTGGCCCGGCGGCGGCGTGGTGGTGGCTATGGTGGAAGCTGGAGCTGGGGGAGAGCGCCGAGCTGGGACTCTGGCTCGGGTAGGGGAAGCCGGGGAGGGGTAAGGTCGTACCCATGGCTGTAAGACGAAGGGGCCCGCGGCGGAGGGTAGGCGTGCGTCTCCGGAGGAGGCGGGTAGGACTGGAGCGGACCGGAGTGGTGCGCGAACGGCTGCGGCGGTGGTGGCGCGGGGTAGTAGCCTGGGAAGGACGGCGACGGCGCGAGGTAGTGCGCGGCCGGCGCGGCGGAAGCCGGCGGCGGGTACTGGTATCCACCGTAGTAGGGGTACGGCTGCGGCTGTGGGTACGACTGCTGGTACTGCGGGTACTGCGGCGGGTGCTGCCCGTGCCCGCCGTGGTCGCCGTTCTCCATCGCTGGCTCAGCCGCCCCACCTCCGTTGTTCCGTCTTGGATGGAGTCACACGACGCGGCTTCGATTCACGAGGTGGTGTGGAGAGGAGGAAGAGTCGTGGGTGGCCACCAGCCACCACGACGACGGTGGTGGAAGAATCTGGAGGTGGAGGGGGCTGATCAGGATTCAGGGGGAAGGCAGCAAGACGCAACTCGGTGGTTGGGGTCGGTTTCGCGACGGATCGGTCAGATCCCCCACGCGCGCGGCCGGCGCCGCCGTGTGGATTTGGACGCTGACCACAGACAGAGGTCCGAACACCGCCTCGATCGTAACGTTGAAGCCGTCTACGTGGGGCCGCCGTGTCAGTGCCTTATAATTAGGTTGCGCGTAGCGTCTGCCAGAATCGCTAGAAGTATTCATCAGGTGCCCGGCACACAACTTCTCTCCCTCGACGAAGATACAGGGAACTGACAAATGTTTTTGCTAGGAAAGATGACGTGGAAACGTACTAGAATCGTTTGTCCGCACCACAAGTAAGGGTAACACGAGACGATTGCGTTTCCATTTTTATCTGTTACCTATAAAAAATTCTCTAGGCTTTCTCATTTTTTAATTTGCATCATAGTAGCACATTCTGAGACTTCATCTTTGTGTAACGTACAGTATCAATTTTGACATTTGCAAGATGAGAGTACCACACACGTCACGCGATAGCATTTTGACGCGTCCTCTCTTCATTCTTAAATTATTGTTATTATCTATTGTAATATCATCTTTAATTATTATCTTATTCTAATTTATTTAAATATATAAATTATATTTTGTGGTTTAACTTCTTTTAAGTGATAAAACAAGTATAACAAAATATAAAATTTGTGATAATTTTTTTTAATATGAGGAAGAGTTAAAATTGATGTTAAAAGTTAATGAAAAAACAATTGAAAAAACGGAGTAGTGCATACAAATAGTCATTGCCCTCTTCCGTAAAAATGAATCAAGGCCAATAAGTAGCATGGATAGACAACTTAATGTACACTGCGCATTTGACTTTCCAATTCTTACGGGCATATAACTTAATGTACAATTATAAATGTCACATCACCAAGAACATATAAGAATAGCGAAAACCCTACCACAGGTTGAAATTTACAAGCATATAACTTTCCATTTCGCTCTAGTTTATGTCATAATCCGTGTCACACTGGTTGAAATTACAACAACTCATGTCCATAAGCAGTTATAATGTATTTCCAATTTTATACTAAAGGGGTAAAGACATAAACAATACTCGCTTTGACGTGTTAAAGTATAAATGGATTATCTATCTTTCCCATCCATTTAAACTTATCCATAAGTTGGTTAGTGCATGAAACTTATATGGTATCAAAGCCAAAACCATTGAGTTTGAATCATCGTAGAGGTAACTTTTAAATAAGTTAAGTCCTCCTTTCTAAACTCTAAGTTTACGCTTGTTGGTGTCAAGGTAAAAGAGCACAATAATTGTTAAGTACTATCTCCATTTTTTTTAAATTAACACTTTACAGTACAAATTTGTACTTAAAACGTTAACAATAAAAAACCGAAGGCAGTAACAATTTGCATGTCTAAGTGGACACTAAAAGACCGCAACGGCTCAGATGCTAAGATGCTAAGAGAGGATGAGGCGCTGGTGGTCTCCCATGAAGGTTCAACAGAACTGTCTACCTAGAAGATCTAGGTGATCAACTGAGGAGAAGGTCCGTGTGTGGCTGTTTTTCATTTCGATTTTCTATATATTTTGAGGTGTATGCTCCTCCAGTGTGCCCACTCCGTTCTAAAATTATTATCGTTTAGACAATAATTTTAAATTATTGTAAACTAAAATTATTGTCCAAACGATAATAATTTAGATACGGACGGAAGTATGTCATAAAATACTATACGCTGTAAATGGTTTATGACCGACGTTTTTTAAGTAAGGTATGGACTAGATCCTTAATAAACTCAAAAAAGAAAAAAAAAAGTTGCAAAGCTGAATTTAGCATGCTAGATCCTTCCATGGCTCTAGTACCTGCTGCACAGACAGTACTCCTTGAGGACTTTGCCTATAAAACAAAGTAAAAAGGCTGCCTTTCTTGTTCTTTGCAAAGGACGGTAGATTCTATCGTTCCATGGTTGCTCAAGATGAAAGCAAGGTTCTTTCAGGGGAAGAAAAGGATGGAAACTCGAGTTTGGGACAGTCGTTGATCGACTGATCTTGTGACCACAATTTCAGATAGATCATGATCATGCTGGTTGCTCAAGGTCCTGTGAATCCCCAGCAAGCTGCTGCGGTGGCCCTTCATCAGGAATAAGTACTACAGTAATTTGATTTGTCTGAGCGCACCTTGACACCGAAGTTATTACTGCTGAATCTTGCTGCGTTGCATTTGCAGTGCTTACAATTCCGCCAGAACTCTTGAATGCCTGAAATGGCTAGTAATTCACATAGTACGGTACAGTGTTCTACTACTCGGTAACTCCAAAATGGCAACTGCTCGTACGCGAGCTCTAAGTAGATCTAACAACAGTTGCCGGAAGCGGTGGAGGGGAGAGAGAGACAGGTTCGGTCGAGGCATGTGCCCGACAGCCTAAAAAGTTCACGTACATTTGTGCGATACATATGCGTCGCTTTGTTGCGTAGTGTTCGGCCAACAACATTTTACTCAATCCAAGGCCCATACCAATTCACGGACTGGAAGGAAACTCACAAGAATCCAACCAGGACACATATTTTTTAGCCTTTTAGTAGGACACATGATGTAGCCACATCCTTTCGAAAGTGCCAGTAACTGAGCGTCAGACGTCGTTGTCGTGGATAGATCCGTGATCCACTGATCCTTGTAACACCACCAAAAGACCGCACTTTGCTCAGTTTGGAACGCACACAAAACATCTTCGGTAATAGCAGTTGCGTTGCGTGCGACACATCATTCTTGCCATCATGGTACCCAGTAGTTTGTGAGATCCGGGAAAAAGCAATCAAAAGATCGTGTGTTAGATCGTGTTTGGTGGTACTGAAACTGAGCACGCATCGGCTAAAGGCAGTGATTAGCTGTTGTTGACACGATCCTTCATGTGGAGACGGTTTAAAGAAATCTGACTGAATTTTTTTTAGTAGGTTTCGGTTCAGTTGTGGTCTTGTGGACGGCGTGTCAGCAACAGAGCACAAGTGAAAGGAAGCTAGAGATTGGCAGCTTTATTTAACCCCGTTATCTACAGAACAAAAATTGCAGGCTATACAAACCACAGAAGCGCAGCAGCAGCAGCAGCCTAGAGACTATCCTGCGCGTTACGGTTTGCGAAATTATGTAGCAGCAGCCGAGCCTGCTCGCGGTGAGTGAACACGAGCGAGCCTACTCGGCCTTCCCCGGAATCACAAGGGGGCTCCTCACGATGTAGTAATCGTCATTGGAGACCCACTTGAGGTTGCCCTCGGCGCCGGCGACGTTCGGTTGGCCGGCCCAGCGCACGGTGACAGTGAAGCTCTGCTTCTCCTTCAGCTGGGCGAACCGGAGCACCGGCGGCTGTACGGTCACCGACACGTCCTTGGGCATTTCGACCACGGCGGTGTACACGGAGTTGGGTTTTCCGACATTGGTCACGGTCCTGTTGACAGTGATGGGCTGGGACAGGAGGTTGACCACGAGGGACGGGTAGTTGAGCTCCGCTTCAGTGATGGCCTTGACGTCGTGGCAGGCGACGGGGCGGTGCGCGATCTCCGTAACGCCGTCGTCTCCGAGGCCCAGCCCGCAGAGGTAGGGGATGTAGTCGTCGGCCTGGAGGTCGTACACGAGGCCCGGGTCGAAGGCGAGCGCCGGGTTGACGTACCCGGCGCCCATGGCGTAGAAGGTGGCGTGGCGGTACTGCTCGTCCTTGATGGGCACGCCGGTGCGGTCCACCGCGTCCGAGGTGGTCATGATCGCCGACTTGATCGCCGCGGGGGACCAGTCCGGGTGCAGGCTCTTGAGGAGCGCGGCGACGCCGCTCAGGTGCGGCGTCGACATGGACGTCCCGGACTCGACGAAGAAGGTGAGGTCGGCGCCGTCGGCGAACTCCGTGTGCGACGACGGCCCGGTCGGCGGCGCCCACGCCGCGAGGATGTTCATGCCGGGCCCGGTGATGTCCGGCTTCAGGATGCCCGGGCTGGCCTTGCCCGGCCCACGGACGAGAAGAACGTCACCGTCGGCGACGGGTACGAGCCGATGACCGTCCCCTTGAAGACGATGCTCGCCGTCGCGTTCGCCGTCGAGTTCGCGTACGACGCGATCTTGGACCCGGCATCGTAGCTCACGTGCGACGCCGGCAGGACGTGCGCGTCGGCGAAGGTGGTGTACCCTTCGGCCGCCTTGTTCATCACGATCATGCCAACGCCACCGTACGCCATCACGGTCTGCCCGACCTCGATGCGTTCGTCGAGCCCCCTGCTCTCGCAGAGCACCACCTTACCGGTCACCTCCGCGTCGCGCAGCACGCTGCAGTCGCGGCTGGTCGCGGAGCCGTCGGCGCCGGGGTACACGAGCGGGAGCGTGCGCTCGGCGGAGTTGTTCCTCGGCTGGAACAGCGACTCGCCGTGGAACTCCTGGCCGTTCCCCAGCTTCACGGTGGCGCGAATCGCGCGGTCCATGGTGCCCGCCGCGACGGTGAGCATCCACGGCGCACCGTTGCCGACCGTGCCGGGCGCCGGGCCGGCGTTGCCCGCGGCGCAGCTGACGACGATGCCGCGCTGCACGGCCCTGAACGCCGCGACGGCGATGGGGTCGTAGTTGAACTGCGTGCCCGAGGAGGCGCCGATGGAGAAGGAAAGCACGTCGACGCCGTCGCCGACGGCCGCGTCCAGCCCGGCGACAATGTCCATGATGGAGCAACGGCTGCGCGTGCACACCTTGTAGACGGAGAGGTGCGCGTGCGGCGCCATCCCGGACGCCGTGCCCTCCGCGTTGCCCCGGACGTTGGCGTTCTCCACGAAGTTGCCCGCCGCCGTGCTCGCGGTGTGCGTGCCGTGCCCGGCGTCGTCCAGCGGCGGCGCCGTCGAGTTCGCCATCGAGGCGCCGCCGAACGCCCGCGCGCCGATGATCTTGTTGTTGCAGCCGCCCTTGGCGACCGCCTTGAACTCGCAGGTGCCGTTCCACCCCTTGGGCGGCGGCTGGATCCCGTCGTCGCCGAACGAGGGGTGGCTCGGCAGGATGCCCGTGTCCAAGATCCCAATCACCACTCCCCGCCCGAATCCGGACCGGCTCCAGAACCCCTCGTTCCCGAGGTGGAGCCCGAGGAACCCCGGCGAACGGGTGGTCGCCAGCGGCAGGAACACCTCCGGGTACAGCCGCACGCACCCGTCCGTGGCCCGCAGCGCCTCCGCCTCCTCGTCCGTCAGACGCGCGGCGAATCCAGTGAACGCGTGGCGGTACGAGTATATAATCCGCGGGCCGTCGTCGTCGGCCGCGTCCGGCGCGGCCACCTGCGGCAGGAACGAGCGGTGCCACTCCTCGACATCTCCGCCGCCGCCGCCGCCGTCCCGCGGCTTGAGGTGGACGATGTAGTTCTTCCGCTCCTGCAGGTACGCCGCGCCGTGGAACGGCTGCAGGAACAGGACCACTAGTAGGGAGGTGAGATGGTAGTACCACCGTGACTCCATGAGCGGCAAGCCACGGATAGCAGATTGCTTGCTCTGCGAAGCGGGTGGCGGTAACGGAAGCGAGTTGGGGTGGGGTGGGGTGGTGGGACTGGCAACGATGAGGCGAACCGCGCGCGAGTTTTTATGGTGCGCTGTGCTCTGCTATCGGCGCTCAGCAGCAGCAAGGCCAGGCGGGCGTGGGGGACTGGAGCGGGAGAGAGAGACACTGGCAGTGAGCTGGAGGGCAGAGGTCCAGAGGCGCGCACACATGACACAAGCTGGTGGTTTTAAATGATGGCAATATCGCAGTCGCAGCGGCGTGGAGCGCCCCGTGTCCGCGGCCCCATGGATTCACCGTACGGTGCGGGGAGGACTCCTGAATCCTGATGGATGGGCTGGCTAGTGTCTTCCGTGTCGAGTGTAGTAATGACACACCATAATAAACCCATGCATTTCATTACTGATTTGCACCTGACATGCTGGCTCTGCTGATGACCGTTTTAGCTCTGGCTGCGGCTAGCTGCGCACAGTAAATTGCTGCAGCTATACATACAGCCTACAGTCACAGCCGTAGAAATCACGTCTGATCGCAGCCTGTACCTTAATGATATTATAATCTATTTGTAGCTTAAATAGTCTACTGGTGTAGTATGGGATGCGCCACGCAAAGGGTGCCCTTGTGCCTCGTGATGCATGGTACTAGCACGAGATGGCTGGGAATTGGATTCGGTGCGCCCCCCACGTTCCAGACACTTGTCCTCAGCGGGAGAGCGGGGGCACGAAGATATTTTCCACGGGACCCACATGCCGGGGAACCACGGTAGTACTGGGGGTGATGCTTTGTTCCCGGCTTCCTCAGCACGGCGAGCGCCGCGGCCGGCGGCGATATTGCGTCGGCGGGGAATGGTCAACTGTCGGTTGACTGGTAGGCTCGGGACCCTTCACGCTGTCTCGACGGGCGCGATCCAAGGGACGGTTGTGGCATGGGCTGACTGATTCACGACCGCTCCTAATGATTGGACGACCACCGAACAGGAAGAAAGTCATGCATGTAGAGTATAAACCGAGCCTGGAAACACGCGCTTGCCGAGGATGAGCGGAGGCCGGAGGAACGGGCGAACGGCGACGATCCATGGAAGCATTTTTGCGCGCGGGCATCCGGTCCGGCCTGGAGGAGCGGAAAGAAAGGGGCGCGAGTCGCGCGACCCCTGCTCCGCAAATCCTGTACACATGCAGAGGCAGAGCTCGAGCCCCTCGGCACAGCGGTGGCTAAAAAACAGAAGCAGATGCAGGTGCCGGGTGCGGTGGCGCTCGCTCAGCCCCGTCAATTTTTCTCTTTTGCTGTGGCTACCACGGCACCACCACCCACCACTTCCCGGAGACCTGGGGTCGTTTGGCACGCACGCCGCGCCGCCCCGGCCACGCACCGTCTTCTAGGATACGGACACACTGGCGCGCCGACGAGCGCATGCCAAGGACCAGGCGTCAGAGTTCGTGCCGCTTTTCTTTCTCCCTGCCGCCCCGGCCGTTTCCTCGATGAGGATATAGTAGTATAATAAACGGCGCCAAAAGCGTGCGTCGTTGGTCTCATGCGTCCGTGTTGTATTGGCCCTGTTTGGCACAGCCTTTTTTTTAAGATTGTTTTAGAAGTTTGCTTTTTATAGAAGCAGCTGCTAAAAAAATTTACATAAAAAAAGTTGAGTGTTTGACAACCTGATTATTTTGATATAGATTGTCAGTAATGAGTGTATAATGTCTGTTATGCCTCTGAGATCAGTTGTACCTTTTTTAAACGTTTAAAAAACAGAAATATTGATATTCTGTTTAGTTGATAAGTTTTATGATAATTATTTATATTATTATATTTTTAGTTAATAAAAAAATTAAGCATCCAAAAGAATTTTACATTTTTATCATTCAAAAGAATACTGCATTTCAATCATCCAAAACAATACTACATTTTCATCATCCAAAAGAATACTACATTTTCATCGTCGAAAAGAGTACTACATTTCCATCATCCAAAATAATACTACATTTCCGTCATTTAAAAGAATACTACATTTCCATCATCCAAAAGAACACTACATTTCCATAATTGAAAAGATTACTACATTTTCCTCATCCAAACAATAGTATTTCTAAGCATTTGGCAAAGATAATAAGCAAATTAATATTGTTCATTTTGAGCTATCTTTCACAGTTCCAAGCATGCAAGTAGAATAAGTATAAAGTATCCTTTAATACTAGTCAGGCACAGCTGAGATATCCACAACAATGTCTAAATAGAAAGGGAAAAAATGAGAACAGCCTATTTTCAAGTACAAAATGTAAGGAGTTTGGCATGTTTCAGGAAATTCGTGGCTATCCTGTTTTTCTCACTAACAGGAGTTAACATTGTTTAGTCGGAAAGTGCTAACAGGACTGCAAATGATTATGATTAAGATAGTAAATGCAACATGCTCAAAGATCCCTGATTTATTACTCTTCCAGTTTTAAATATACGACATTAGAACAACTTTTCTCATGTCTATTTAACTAAGAAAACTGAGAAAAGCGAAAGGTGTCTTTTTTTTAAAACCGGATCAGACGAACCTGAGGGAGCAGTGCAAGCTACTGTAAAATCCTCAGACAAAAAAAAAAGTTTAGACAAACTTCTCAGTAGCAACATAGTTTGCTTGTAAATTTCACACGTCAAGCATCATCTCTCATAACTAGCATGAACAAATTATATCATGTGAAGTCCCATAAATCGTTAGATGTTAACATACAAATGCTGACGGCATGAAGCGTACATTCTTCACTGGTGCGGTTAGATTGAGGTGCGCACAATTTTCTACTGCTATCCACGATTTAATACCATCAAACAACTAGCACAAATTAGTGCAACTAGCACAAATCAGTAGATGTCTGCAGCACCATAAAGAAATAGGTTCATGGAATGCATTCATATTTATTTGACCATCACAAATCGATCTGTACACCACACATCCAGCCAACACTACAGTACACATGCCACTACAGAATAGATGCAGCACGCAGAGGGGCTCACCTTGCTAGCTCGGTGAAGGGGCACAGCCGGAGTTCAATCGAGCGTAGAGAGAGGAAACAGGGGCTCAGGCGTGCCTCCTGGACAGCTACACAGGGCGCGGAAGACAGGCCGGCAGAGATCCACGACGAGTACAAAGGGCTTGCGGGTGTGGCCGGGCCGGAGAAGATCCAGACGCAGACGTGGAGGGGAAGAAGAGGATCCACCGCAAAGCGTCGAAGGGGAGCCGTTCCTCACCAGAGTGCCGAGGTCCAGGGCTGCCTCCAGTGGGTTGTGCGGCGGCCGGAGGAGTTCCAGGCGGGCGGAACCACCACAGCGGCGTCGAAAGGGGAGGTCCGCCTCACTGGCTGCCGAGGTCCATGGCCGCCTCCAGTCGTCGTCGGGTTGCGTGGCGGCTGGAGCCCACCCTAGCCGCCGCTAGCCTCCTCTCGCTCTCGTTCTGTTCGGCTGGCAACGATGTGCGAATGGGTCGATCCCACCAAGGGAGACGGACAGGAGAAGGTAGGGCAGTGGCAGTTGCGGGTAATTTCACCTGAAGTCTGAGGTTACTTTCGTTCGCTGAGGGGTGCGCCCACAAAAAGCTGCCCCAGCGGCGATTCCGCGGTCCAGGCCAAAAGGCTGATTTGAAATTGAGCGTGGACGGAAGAAGCTGGACCGAAATCGGCCTGTTTGGCTCCCCTGGCCGATTATTTCCACAAGAATCTACCCAGAAGCTGAAACAAACAGACCTATTGTACGCTAGCCACGCAAAGAGCAGATGCCAAGTGCGGTGACAGTACTACAGCAGTTAAATTTTACGGTAACTCAAATAACTATAAACTATTCATTTATATAGATCTCAAATCATATAATAAAATCTAGCATTATAGAGTGTAATAGTTTGATTTTCGTCTATTGATCCTTCACTTTTTTTTATACTTAATAATTTTTTTTAATAAAATCAACTATTTAAATTTATTATTTTATTTTATACTTCAGGAATGGTCTACCGTCTACTAGCGTTGTGTGCAAGCGAGGGATCTGAAAGCCGTGGCACAAGCATCCAACAAGGCGCCAGCACCGCCGCCACGCCCGGGTTGTTATTGTTAGAGATGCTCGCGATTCGGCCGCATTCGGGGTGTTAACTCGGCAAGCGCGGCGTGCCGGGGGCACACAAGATTTAGTATTAAGCTAAGCACGACATCCTAGCCCCCCAGGCGAGGGACCTAGATACTGCTGCTAATGACCAGGGTTTTGTTTGGGTTGGTGCGAGAGAATTTTTCTTGTGGCGAGTCAAGGCCGCACAGCGAATCCAATCAAACGGTTTCCTGGTTCTTTATTGTTTTCTTTACTCGCGGCACATCCTGCGCGGCGTCCTGATAAGAATGCTTGCTGATCCTGTCCATGAGGGAAAAGAAAGCGGTTTCATGATGCATGCCGGATGGCGACGGCTCCGGGTGAGCCCTGCCCTGAGAAACCCTGCTGCGTGCATGGACGGCACCGCCGCCCTGGCACGTGCCATGCAGATATGCGGATTGAGATGGTGGTGGAGAGCGAGAGCCATGTGGTGGTCTCATACATCGACGTCGGAATAGTTTAGCGGTCGTATACGTTTGATTAGGGCGTGTTCGATTGGGTGTAGCCGCTCCGGTCAGGTTCGGCGTGTGCAAGTTCCGTATGTTTGTTTGCTTGCAGTAGTTTCGGCTAGATTCCACGCATACAACACTACGTGATTGGTTGGTTGTTTCAGTGTTAGCTCCTGCATGCAATGATTCTTGTGCTGACGTTCAATCCGGCTCCCAGGGAACGAGATCAAATCTCGTTTCTCCCGGGCCTGGCTCAGGCCAGCAATAACCTGGCTTCCGTGATGTGAGATGGCGCCGTGGAGAAACAAACCAATCACGCTCTTAGTTGCCTGCCTAATCGTTAGACTAGTGGCTACAATTAGTAGGGTCTTCCTTTTGATTCTGCTGCCCACGTCGCAGGATTATCCCCCAACTAGTATTAAAGCCTACCAGTACCCGTCTCTCCTCTCCTTGCTGGATCAGCAAGCAGGATCAGCAAGCATTCTCATGGACAGGACATGACAGGACGGAGCGCGGTGGGGTGGCCCATATTTAGCGACTTAATTAATTTCTCTAATTTATTGCAGAGAGGATCTGACGTCTGTATCCCTCGGGCCCTCGGCTCCCTGCTTTTGCTTAGGTACAGCAAAAAATAAATTAAGTGCAGTACGTACATATGAAAAATGATGCACCGCTTCTTTCTTTCTTTCTTTTTTTTTATCGATGATGCACCGCTTCTGGTGACGCAAGATCGGTGAATTGATACCAGTTTTTTTTTTTTTTTTTTAAAGAATTGATACCAGTTTTGTTGTGTGTCTACACTACGTATCGGTGCCAACGTCGTCCGCATCAATGCGTGCTAGATGCACTTCAATTAGAGCAAAATAAAATAAAATAAATAGAGCACTTGCCATCTTGGTCCGGCAGTGTCCAGATCAAATATTCACATCCTGTCATTCGATATGCTAGTTTGTGTTGTGGTGAGTATTAATGTGAGGCGACACGATGCGAGCCAAGGCATTGATATCCCAACAATACTAATGTTCAGTCCCACGATTCAGGTGTTACTGAGTCCGATATTTTCAGACATGGGCGCATGGCACCACAACGTACGTACGGTGATGCTGACAGTACCGCACTAAGTGTTCATCAGTTTAGTTCAGTTGCGATCCTCAATCGTTCCGTGTTGGCATGTTTGTTCTTTGCAATCAGACATTCAGACGTTACTCTGCCATTATAGTAGTAAGTACTAGTATTACAAGAACCTATCGCTCGCGTACTTGAAGACGCCAACCTGTTAACGTGCCCACGCACATCACTCATCTCGCCGTCGCCGTCAGGTGGAGACCGCCCTCGATGTGGACCGTGAGCATGGTGCGGTAGTTGACGCTAGCGTCGTCGCCGTCGCGCAGGCGGAACGCGAAGAAGCGGAGCAGCACAACAGCCGCGAAAACCTTCATCTGCCTGTACGCGAACTCCTTTCCCAGGCAGATCCTCGGCACCGCCTGGAAAGCCGTGAACTTGAACTTGAACGGGATCTCAGGCCGGAACTTCCGTTATCGTTGAGCCACCGCTCGGGACGGAAGGCCTCGGCGTCTTTGCCCCATAGGTACTCCATGCGGCCCATGGCGTACGGAACGTAGAACAAGACGTCTCTCTTTGACGACGCACGAAAACAGTCCGGCAGATGCAGAGCGTCGTCTGAGAAAGCACTGCTTGTTCTTCTGAAGAGCATCAGAAAATATATTCAGTTGTTTGGGGACATGTCCACGATAGAACGAGTAGCCTTTTGTTTACATGGTCACGCTCACGTGGGTCACAACGTAATTGAACGCACCCTGTTCCCGCGGTTGACGGATGAGACATGCATCAGTAAGAGCGTAGACAGTAACTTTTATGTTTTTTGAGCGAAGCGTAGACAGTAACTTTTTTGTTTTTTGAGCGAACCGTAGACAGTAACTAAATCTACAGTACATCTTATAAGACGAAGAAGCCCGTTTCTCTATTTCTTTTAAGAGGAAGGGCCCATATTGATCCATCCAAATGGGTCTATTATTCAGCGGCCCAAAATTAAGAGGTCCATTATTGATCCGCACAAAATAACCCATTTGACCGTGCGGCAGATATGAAAACCTCGTAAGACGGAATTTCTATATGCAAACCCGGATGCCCATTAACTACAGGACACTCAACTTTGAATCCGTGCAATGCACATTGCTCTCAAACTGTTAATCTAATTTCAAATCCGTTTGAACTAAGATGTTTCTTTGAATTAATTCTACAAATGAGATTTACATATATATTTTTTTTGAGAATTTTAAATTCAACAATGTAAGTATAGTATTTTCAACTTTATCAACACATTTATTCAACATATTGGTTAAACTGTTTCAACATTTCTTCTAATTAAACAACGTTCAATAAATTTTAAAAATAATATGCATATTTTTTTAAAAAATTTAACATTTAAATTTAAGGGTTAAACAATTTGTATGTATTGTTTCAACATTCATGATTAACGGTTTCAATGTTTACTATAAACTGTTTCAACAATGGTTTTTAAACATTCCGAATAAACTTTTTCCATGTTTATAATATATTATTTTCAATAATCTGTTCAACACCTGTGATAATATGATTCAACAACCGTTCAACATTTTTAATACGTTATTTCAACATGTATAATGTACTGTTTCTACTGAATCGGGGTACCAATTTATGTTTGTACTGGGATGCAGGCATAGGCATGTGCAGTTGAACCGCTTGGCGTCTGGTCAAACAATGAATTAATAATCATTACTAAGTCTAAAGTCCACATAACACCATTTAATTATCCTTCAATTTGTTCTATGCCCACCATTTCTCTCGGTTCATTGTTCAACTTTGATCGGTTTGTTAGTCCCGCTTCCTGACATGGATTGGAACTATATCGGGATTGCCGATTGCCACCTGAACCGACTCCTTTGATTGATGACGTGAGATCTTGAGCCCAGTCGATGCCTTTCTGCATCGTAGTGCTTCACATAGGCTCAATGCTCGTCCCAAGTCACCGTGCTGTTTACCAGGATTGACGGGCTGACAGCGACCAGAGTAAGGATCGACAAGCTACTCAGCGCCTACCCGGGCGGAACGGGAGGACGCATGAGCTGGCAAGGATAGCGAGCCTTGTCCGTTGCATGAGCGGATGCTCGCCTCGAAGACTTTGTACGTGGCTAGCGAGAACAACACACGGCGTTGCAAGATTCTAGGGGAGGTAACTCCTGTCGGTTATCGACAATGATGAGAAGTCTCTCCCCGATTTGAGTGTGCGGGGGTGACGGACTGACGGCTGCTTGGGCTTGGGGACAAAATCAATCATCTATGTTAATCTTCCCTGACATTGGCATAGTCCATCATTTGCGGTTTGGCTTGTAGGAATCCATTGCACGGTAAACGTGCATCTCAAATGTTTGGCACGTTTTCCATTCAGTATTGACATGCAGGCCGCCTCATATGGTAGCTTCTTCTTCATTTTAATTTAAATCGAACGACAACAATTTAAGAATGGACCGAATACATATTGGAGTTTTCTAGAACAATTTATTCCTTCGATGTCATGGTACCACCGCGCCATCACGTGCTAAGCTCAGGCGCACTCACCTCGTCGTCGCCATCAGATGAAGACCCTCTTCTATGTGGAGCGTGATCATGGTACGATAGTTGACGCTTGTTTTCTCGCCGTCGCGCAGGCAGAACTGGAAGAAACGGACGAGCACGGACGCGAAGATCTTCATCTGCCTATATGCGAACTCCTTTCTCAAACAAATCCTCGGACCAGCCTACGTACATTACAATAAATAATTAATCAGGACACGCCACTCCCGGTAAAAACACACTACAATTATTTTTGGTGTTGCTGAGGAAACGACGACAGCTGGTGTGTGCGGCATGAATTCACCTGAAATGCTGTGAATTTGAAAGGGCTTTCCGGCTGAAATTCGCCATTTGCATTGAGCCATCGTTCGGGACGGAAGACGTCCGCGTCTTTGCCCCACAGATACTCCATCCGGCCCATAGCGTATGGAACGTAGAACACGATGTCTCCCTTGCTGATGGTGGAGCCGTCAGGCAACACGTCGTCTGAGAAGCATTGCTTGTTATCCTAAACGACACATAAAGTCGACACAATGTTTAATTAGTAAATTTCATTCTCCTGGAGGTTCACGAGTGACCTTTCAATAAGATCACATTTGTAAAGGAAGAAAAGGCTCACCAAGGGAACAGAAGGGTACAATCTCAGCGTCTCTGTCAGGACGGCGTGCAGGTAGTGCATCTTGTTCAGGGCCTCGTCGGTCAGGCTCTGCACAAACTCGTCCACGGTAGCGTTCTCGCTGGTGTTTGTTGCCTGTGTGACCTCGTGGCATACCTTCTCTTGTACCTCCGGGTGCTTGCAAGCCATGTAGAGAAACCAGGCAAGCGCTCCAGCTGTTGTATCCTTACCGGCGATGACAATGTTTAGTATGATGTCTCTCAGATACTTGTAATCTACCATTCCAGAACTGTCCGTCGATGCTTGTATGAATCTGGACAGGATATCTTGCCTTGAGTCCTGTTTAGAAAAATCGATGGACGAGACTGTCTGATCAGAGTTCAGTGTCCGTATGCCGTAGACAGAAAACACGATGATGGAGGTTTTCAAAGTAGGTGGCTTACGGGGTCCTGAGGCATGCCGTTGGAGAGCTCCTCGGCCCTGGCACGGATGTGCTTGTACACGAACTCGTCGACGACCTTGATCCGCTCCTTAAGCATTGACTCGGTGCCAATGTTGAGCAGCCTCATCACCTTCCAGAACGGGTTGACGAAACGGAGTAGGGTGAATTCACTCGCATCGTCGAACGCTGCGGCGAAGCGGCTTCCCTCACCTGAGCCACCCAGCGTGTCAAGGTCCAGGCCGAAGGCGATGGTGAAGATGGAGTCCATCGTCGCCTTCAGGACAAGACCCTGATATTTGACGACGGACAATGGAGTTCCATGAAATGAAAGCGTCAGGAAACTCCTCGATCGAGCAAGAAGACAGATGCACGATTTTGACTGCACGCGAGAATTAATGAGAGACTTTCACTTGCCTGGATTTCCATGACCTGCTTGGACGCGGCGTCGCTGGAGACGATGCCGGCGAGCTTGGCAGCGTTCCTCTTGAAGACGGCGCCACTGAACTCGCGGAGTGCCCTCGTGGAGAAGTCGTAGCTAGCGATCTTACGCTGCTGCCTCCACTTGTCGCCGTCGACAGCGAAGATGCCATCGCCGAACAGGTCCTTCGTGTTCTCATAATTGAAGTGGCCCTGTCCCAAACATGCATGAAAATTTAAAAAAAAACTGACGAAATGGATACCATGCATGTCTGCAAACGGACCTTTTTTTTTTTTGCCAAAATGGAACCATTTGTTTGCATTGTTAATGGAATATAGCAATGATTAAAAAGAAATCTTTTTTAAAATAAAAATAAAAAACTGTCGGATTACAGTTATGCTATGCCACGATTTGGTTACATTGTACTACATGGCCTGTCACAGTGTCACTATCTCTTGGGCATCCACTTCTAACGGTTAATTATCTCTAATATGGCACTTGTCAGACAAGACTCTCTGGTCTTTTGGCCCTCACTGGTCGTTCGTAATGTCTTAATCATTGTTAGTAATTAACTTAGCTCAGTTGTCCACTAAAATACATACCTTGCCGTAGTTTGCGAAGTTGGTCCGAAGGATGTGCTCTACAACGGCTGGATCGCAGGTGTAGATCTGTCTGCGCGAAGCCGGCGCGAGCAGTTGGAAGGTCTTACGCTTGCGGGAGAGATCCGCGTGGTAGTCGTGTAACCGTCGAACGTAGTAAAGCTGGTGGAACACGGTGCCGACCACGGGGGCGTACTGCCTCCTCTCCTGCTTGCTGCCACGGCTTCTGACGAAGAGGTAGTAGAACGAGCAGATGGCTAGCAGCGCGAGGCCGGCGAGGGCCAGGGCCGTATATGATGAGGAGCTTTCTGTTTCCATGGCCGGCCTAGCTAGATACTCTGTTCATTAATACGAACTGGGAAATTGGTGCCTTGTGGCTCTCATTTAGCTGGTGTGTTTTTGGGCTTGCAAGCAGAGGTTCTTTATATAGCGGGGAAGAGTTGTCTCTCTCTCTCTCTCACACACACACACACACACGCACACACACACACACATCCAAAGGAATACGTGTACGTGGTCAGCTAACTAATTAGTCAGTTTTTTTTATATCTTTCTTCTAAAAAAAAGAAAAAGAAAATCAGTTTTTTATTTGGTTTGGAATATGGATCCTTTTTCTCTCCAGGTGATACTGATACACATGAGTGGATGTACATCTTTGAAACTGTGCTATATGTTTGATACGCAGATGGTGGTGGCCTCATATGTACTCCTCTCTGTTTTTATTTGACGTTGGTTAGTTCAAACAAAAACGAACGGAGGAGTATATTATATGCACGTTTGAAAACACTTTCGTGGTAGGCATTAAGGCATTGTTCAGATTCGAGTTTGGTAGAGTTTAGCCAACCCGTCGTCTCTCGGATCCATGTGCTTCCATATGTCAGTGTCGGCTAACTCTTGGCCCATGCAAGTTCATGATAGATATATTTCCCGGAATTAACGTCAGAGAGCAGATGATTCGATATGTATGTTTGTTTTTCTCTTTTCTATTCAAACTAGTGAACAAGATGCTCCTACTCTTGGTTTTCTTCCGTTTCAAGAACAAGGCACTCCAAATGGCCTAAAGTTGTCAGATGATATAATATCATAAGGGAGCATATGAGCAACCATACAAACAAAATGCATAGAAGAGTGCTAACTAGAAAGTGACGCATGATGGTAACATCGTCTCAAAACAAACTCGTTCAGACAAAAGATGGTGATCACTCATGGTTTTAAAGCGCCCGATCGTCCGTATAGTTGTTAGATTACAGTTCAGCAAATTAGATTGGCTAGTCGGATGACGTGGCTTAATCTCAGCCATCCGATGATAATCTAAGGACTAATATTAAGCCACGTCATCGGGTGAGCACCTATCTATATGCTCATAAAATCCACTTTCAAACAAGAGCGACCTCCTCAGCTCCAACCCTGTCCAAAGAGAAGATCCCCTTGCTCATCCACAAAGGCAAGTACCTCAGTAAAGCGTTCGTCGGCGTCGGACCCTCTTTTCTTCCCGCTGACCCGTACGAACGAGCCGTCGCATGCTTCTAGGCCACCTACGTCGACAACAAGGTAATTAATAAGTCCTAATATGCTAGTCGGTCTCTTGGAGTACGTATGTATTTTCACCTACGAGTTGTTTAACACTAGTAACCTGTGCTAGGGGCAAGAACGACGAGGAGAAAGTGGAAGGGAAGAAGCTCTGGGCTGCTGTGGCGGAGAAGCTGGAGGAAGCACTAAGGAATTGACCAAGGGGAAACCCTTCTTCGGCGGCGAGAATCGTCGGGTTCGTCGACATCGCGCTTTAAGGCTTCGCCGCTTGGGTGCATGCCGTCGACAAGATCTACGGGATGAAGAAATTCGACGCCACTGCTGGCGGCATGGGTGGAGCGCTTTGGCACGCTGGATGCGGCCAAGGCGGTCTTGCCGGACGTCGAGGTGCTGGTAGAGGTCCGCAAAAGGAGGCAAAGGCAGCTGCGGCTGCAGCCCAATGCAATTGAAGTTGCTCAAATAGTTGTGAGCCGAATAAAATACTCCCTACGTTCTTTTTTATGTGTCGCTGTTGACTTTAACTAATAAATTTGATCATTTATCTTATTAAAAAAATGTAAGAAATATAAATGTTTTATTAGAATTTAATTTATTATTAAAGGTTTTTGAATCCTACTTTTAAATTTTACATATTTAAACTTAATTTTTAAATAAGACGAGCGGTCAAAGTTTTTGATCAAAATCAATAGCGTTAAAAAGAATGGAGGGAGTATATGTCAAATTAAGGCCGCTTGGTCTTTTTAATTGCAACAGTAATAGAAAGTGACAGATGCCTACTGAACTACTTAATTATATTTTTTTTTTTGCGAAGGGGAATTACTTAATTATATGCACAATATGCTATACGAACGACTTATTTCAGTGAGCTCATTCAGCGAGTGACGTAATTCCACGAAATACAAATATTCGACGAACCTCTTTCTTTCTAAAACTGTTATTCTTCAGCTGCCTGAAGTGAGCCTCCTTAATTTTACAAATTATAACATAACATTACCTGAACGACATTAGCTTATTATTAGCACATGCTACTGACATACACCGACGGATGTGGACCGGAGCAGAGCACAAAGATTCAATTGGACGCATTGATCGGGTTCGGAAAAAACGACCCGTACTTAACACTATACTCCACGAACTTGTCCGCGGCAGGTAGCACGTCGACGACGGCCGGGTGGGCGCGGAGCCTCTCCGCCCACGCCACCAAGTGTGGAACCTTTGAAGCGTCGAGGAGGTGGACGCTGGCGATCTTCTCCAGCGCCTCCAGCCACCCGACATGGGAGCCTAGTGCGATGTCCAGGTAACCGATGTTGTCGCCGCCGAAGTAGTGCTTCCCGTTGCTGAGCTTCACGAAGGCCTCCTCCAGAAGCTCCAGGGCTGCGGTCAGCTGCTTCAAGATTTCATCCTTGTTTCCACCAACGGTACCTTTCAGGACCCGAATCCCCACAGGAATCTGCTCATCGTCCAGGAAATAATGCACATCAATTTCACTCAAGATTGTTACCAATACCAGGGATAAATTATGAAATGGAGCAGAGCAGAACCTCGATCTCTATATTTCCTTACCTTGTCGTCAATGTACTGAGCCCAGAACCGCTCGACGGCACGGGCATACGGGTCGGCGGACAGGATGGCCGGCGCGTTGGAGGACCAGACCTCGTCGATGTACTGCACGATGATCAGAGACTCGGAGATGGGCTTGCCGTGATGGAGAAGGACGGGAATCTTCTTGTGCACGGGGTTGGACCTGAGCAGCAGCTCGCTCTTCTTGCCCACCACCTCCTCCAGGACCTCGTGCTCGACGCCCTTCAGCCTCAGGGCGATCAGGACGCGGATCACGAACGGGCTCGCCCAGAGACCCAGCACGCGCACCGCTGGCATCTCTTCTTTGGTCGACGAGATTTGTGTGTGGGAGTTCTTGGGCAGAGTATCTACTAGTAGTATACTACTACTGTCTACTGAGGATTGAGGAGAGATTATCGCTGCTACCTGCTGCTGATATACAGAGAGCTGTGCTTGCTGCAGGGGTTTTTGAAGACGTCCTCGCTTACGTCATGGCATGGGCAACACTTGACCCTTTTCGGATTTCAGGCGGTGTCGCGGCGACCTCTGAAGCTGCTCTGCTTTGGTGCTTTGACAAGCAGTGGACTTGCACGTGTTGAGGTGATCCCGTTCGTCACGGAAGCATTTGCCATTGGATTCTCTACGGATTGATCAGCCTTCACTTCGCTTCGGCTGGCGACCAAGACCAGCTAGTACCTATCTTAAAGGCAAAACGTAATAGCCAAGTAAATTTGAGCAATCCGGTCCAATTGGTACACTAAATAAAATTCAACATTTCTAATAGATTGTAGCAAAAATGACCGAGCTCCCGCCCCCTCCCCCTCCCGCGGCGAACGCCGTCGCCACCACCCCGAACTCCGCCAACGCCGTCGCCCAGCCTTCCGCCGCCCTCAGCAGCCTGCTACAACAAACGCCGCAAGCTCTTCCCACCCCAAACCCTTCCAATCGCCCCTCCTCGAACTCCCTCAACCCCCATGCCACCCCATTTAGATCTGGTCGCACCGAGGTCGTCCCCCATGGATCTGCCGGGGGGGGGAGCTCCTTCCGAGCCGGTGGGGGCACGCCGGAATGGCTGACCTACTCGCCGTCCTCCTCCTTGGGCTCTAAGGACACGTCGCCGCTACGCTCCTATCGGGATGCAGCAAAAAGGGAAACAACCTATGGAGTATGGCACCGGAACTGCGCGTGATGGTCGTGGCCTTCACCCAGGGCCCAGATCCATGGTACCTCCCCCGAGTCAGGGGCCTGGTATCACGCCAGACACCCGCCGCACCACCGCAACAGCTAGGCCGGTCTCCGGCTTCATGGCCGACGCTCGGCGTACTCCTCCACCACACTCAAAGGGGGTGTCCGTCGCCGCGCAGATGTGTGTTTCCCTCCGGCCAAGCCGAAATCAGCCGTGGACGAGGGGTGGCGGAAGGTCATCTCCAGGAAGGAGAGAAAGCTTGCCGTCAAGGCTCAAGGTCGCATTCGCACCCCCCGCCCGGTCCCCACCGACTTGGTTGGACGCTGTTTCAAACTGCTTGGGCACAGACCACGTAGCCGCCGCCTGCACCAACCCCTCCCGCTGCCTCCGATGCAAGGAGGAGGGCCATGTAGCTCGTGCGTGCAAACGCCCGCGGTCGCCACCGGAGCTGGTGGGCCTGGGGCATGTTCCAGTTCGTCGACGACTTGGAGCCCATCCGGATCCTCGGCCGGCGGCATGTGCTCCCCTCCTGCCACTACCGCCAGCCTCCAAAACGCAAGTGCGGCGGGCTGCAACGCCACCCCTCTCCTCGGAAATACCACCGCCTTCGCTGGAAGCCTCCGAGCACGCCCCCTCAACCGCCAGTGCCGCCGACTCCTACGTCTCAGAAGTTCACTCCCCGCCGCTGGTGTGTCGACCATCCCCGGAGCAGGAGGCACGACCCTCTCGCCGGCCCCTGCCCTTGGGTCACCCAGCCTGTCGCCCCACTGCGGGCCACTGCTTCATTCAGAGGACAGAAGACCTTGAAGCCGTGGAATTTGCACTACGTCATACTTTGGTCGCCATAGTTGGCGGGAACAGACCCGCTGTCTCAACTTTAGAAGTTCGGTCGCTTCTTCATGATTTCTTTGATGTAAACCTCTCTAATGTTGAAGTGCGTCGCTATCAGCCTGAGGACTTTATTCTGATTTTTCAAAATGGGGTCAATTATGATCGAGTCCTTCGTACTGACTACCCAAGTCAAGCTCCTTTCCGGCTCGTGTTCAAAAAATGGACTCGCCAGCTCGGTGCAACCGCTAACGCCTTACAATTCAGAGTGATGCTGGAGCTTTTCTAACATTCCTGCCCATGTTTGGGACATATACACGGTGGCGGCCCCTGCTGGGAACCTCGTATACTGATCTTCGCCCCACCCCGGACACGGTCGCCAAATCTGACATGAGGATTTTTTAGGTTGATTGCTTGGACTCACGACCGGACGCCATCCCAACGGAGAGGACGCTTACGGTCCCGGAGCCTCGGCCCCCGCACAACGACGGACCGCCTCTGTTTTTGAAGGAACAAGAAATGCTTCACAGCTCAGCCCCAGTATTGCAGTATAGGGTGGCAATCCGTATTGCAGAAATCCAGGACTGGCGCCCCCCTTTCGAGATTTCTTCTGATGTGGACATGGTTCCCGATCACTGGTATACCGATTCAGACGACGATGACGATTGGCTGGGAACTCGCACCACCCATCTCCGGCCATGGCCTCGGGTCAGCCGACCACAACCTCCGTCAGCAGCCGCTTCGCCCAGGTCTGATGGGCCGACCCCAAGCCGCACTGCTGGGAATGAACAACAAAACGCAGACAGGACTGCGGACCTGTCGTCCTTGGTGACCCTGTCGCCGGATTACGCTGTGGATTGGGTTGATCCAATGCTCCTTGAGGCAGACCTTGTTGGGTTGATCACGCATACTAAGGTTGCGTCGCGTCTCACGGTCGTGGAGGACCATGACTTCTCTGTCTCTAACCACCTGGTCACCCCAAGCCGAGTCGATGTTCCGATTGCAGTGGAACTTGTCGCCTCTCAGCAGTTTCAAGAGCAGAACATGATCACAACCCACGCCGGGGAGTTGACGCCAGGTACACAGAGGGCACAAACAGAACCAATCTTGGAAACGCTCACCTTTCCCGACGCCACGGTGGCGCCGATCGTGATGTCCTCGCCCAACGCGCTCGTAAACATGCACCGCGGTAGCCTGCCCACTTTAACTTTACACCACGATGTTGATGCTGCAGCTATAACTCGTTTTACAGAACTGGTGCTGACTCAAGCGGACGCGCCGGTGCTGGAATCACCCCCGCCTCGTCGCCGGCCAAAGACGCCACTCCTCTCTCTACATGCGAGGACGACCTCCCTCGCCGCAGCGCTAGGGTGGCAGCACAAAGCAAGACAAAGCAGAGGGGTTTCTAACCCAATGCTCCAGGCGCAAAACACCCTAATGCGCAAATGGGGTATTCCCAAGACGCGCCGCCTACTGCGAAGGATCTCACGGCCTACTTCAACGTCTTCAAGCAGCCCCTCACGACGCCATTGATAAACGGCGCACGGGAGCTCCTCCATGCAGTACCGGAGGCCGTTGCCGATATAGAAGTTCAGTAGAACTTCCCTGTCATCCTTGGTCGTATTCTCTGTACTTTTGTGATGGATGCTGAAAACATTCTAGTCTAGAATGTCCGGGGACTCAATTCTCGAGCTCGCCGTGACATGGTCAGGTCATTGGTGGATGATGAACGTATCTCCCTTGTATGTTTACAAGAAACTAAGTTAGATTCTTGTAACAGACAGTCTAGTTCTCTCTATGTTGGGTACCCAGTTTGCTTTTGCTTATGCCCCGGCGTCGCACTCATGTGGTGGCATCCTGGTCGCTTGGAAGTCTCATGTCTGGTCGGCCGGCAATTTTCATGTTTCTGATAACGCTTTAACTTTAAAGCTCACTTTGCAAACTGATGGTTTTCAGTTCTGGTTAACGTCTGTGTATGGCCCCCAAACGGATGAGGCCAAGGTCGCATTTTTACAGGAGCTATGCGATATTCGCTCCGGTCGCTTGGGCCCCTGGCTTTTGTGTGGTGACTTCAACATGATCTATCGATCTGAAGATAAAAATAATGGCCGTTTACACCGTCGAATGATGGGGAGATTCCGGGCGTTTTTAAACAGATGGGAGTTGAAGGAGCTCAACCTCCATGGCCGGTTATACACATGGAGTAATGAGCGGAGCCACCCGACCCTTGAGCGCATTGATCGCCTTTTTGTCTCTGTCGATTGGAAGATCGCTTTAGTCATCACTACCTACGTGCATCTTCCACACAAGCTTCCGATCACGCGCCGCTGATCCTCCACACTAATGCTTCGACCAAGCCAAAACGGCGCTTCCATTTTGAAACTATCTGGCCACGATATCAGGGCTTCCATGAGGTCGTCTCCGCAGCATGCAGGAGTCGCCGACGCATGCAGACCCCTTCCGCATCCTTGATTTCAAGCTTCGCAACACCGCTAAGGCGCTCACCGCCTGGGAGTCACAAGCATATAGGGAACATTAAGCTGCAAGCTCGCGGTAGCGCGGGAAGTGTCCTGCGATTAGAAACAGCACAGGAAGGACGGGCTCTGTCGGATCAGGAGCAGCTCTTTGAGGAGAGAGTTTAAAATGAAGTCGCTCGGTCTTTCCTCCCTCCTCCGCACCAATTATGAGACAACGGTCGAGAATCACCTTTCTGTCCGCTGGGGACGCCAATACAAAGTTTTTACACCTGCAGGCCTGTCACCGAAATAGGAAGAATGCGGTACATACACTCAAACATGACGGTCTCATTTTGACAACTGACACTGAAAAGGCTGATGCCTTACACGGGTATTACGACGCGATCATTGGTACCCCCCATGCTCGTACAACAGTTCTAAATCTCACTGCACTGAACTTGCCAACATCAGACCTTCACTCACTGGATGCCTGTTTCTCGGAGGAGGAAATTTGGAGTACAATTAAGGAAATGCCATCGGAGAAGGCCTCGGGGCCGGATGGCTTCACAGGGCTTTTCTATAAGGTCGCTTGGGAGATCATTAATATAGATGTTTTTAATGCCTTTGCTGCTCTTTGGTCGCTGGACTCCCGGAGTCTCTACTTGCTAAATGACGCCTATATGGTACTCCTCCAAAAAAAGAAGGACGCGGAGGAAATTAAGGATTACAGACCCATAAGTCTCATCCACAGTTTTAGTAAGCTATTCGCCAAGTGTCTCGCGCGACGGGTCGCTCCTTCTCTCCCAACCATAGTGCAACCAAATCAAAGCGCATTCATCAAGGGTCGTCAAATCCATGATAACTTCCAGGCGGTCCAAGTCCACGGCCAAACTTTTGCACGCCAGAAAGATCCCCACGGCTCTTCTTAAACTTGATATTGCCAAAGCCTTCGACACTGTTAATTGGGTATTCCTCCTCCAACTGCTCCAACACCTTGGTTTTTCGCGTCGTTGGTGCGATAGGATCACCTTCATGCTGTCCACTGCCAGAAACAAAGGTGCTCCTAAATGGCAACCCGGGGAGAAGGATATGAACACAACCGAGGACTTCGCCAGGGTGATCCGCTCTCTCCACTTCTGTTCGTCTTGGTAATGGAAGTTCTCAATCGGCTACTGGTCGTCACTGAAACAGGTCGGTCTTTTCCAACCCCTTGGATGCTCGGCCATCAAACACAGGGCGCATCTCTACGCCGATGATGTGATCATCTTCCTCAGCCCTAATCCCCGAGACCTGCAGGCCATCCGCACGGTACTGGACATTTTCGCAGCAGCTACTGGGCTTTACACCAACATAGCAAAATGCTCCATCACACCGATCCGTTGCAGTGAGCTCCAATTGCAGGATATCCACACATGCTTCCCCTGTCATCTGACGTCGTTTCCCTGCAAATACCTAGGACTGCCGCTCTCAATATACAAGCTCAACAAATCTGACTTACAACCCCTGATTGATGCAATTGGAGACCGTCTCCCAACGTGGAAATCCGGCTAGCTTCACAAATCTGGGTCGTGCCATTTTGGCGAAGGTGACTTTAACGGCCATGCAGGTGCACACGGCCATGGCGCTGCGCTTGCCTAGATGGGTGTGCAAAGCGATTGACAGATTACGTCGCGCATTTGTCTGGACGGGTACTGACACGGTCGCGGTCGGAAAATGCCTCGTGGCTTGGGATAAGGCATGTCGGCCGGTGAACATGGGGGGCTTGGGGATCCATAATCTCACCTTCTTCGGCTATGCCCTGCGGCTTCGGTGGGAATGGTTACGCCGCACTGATGAATCACGTTCTTGGCTGGGCCTTCCTTTGTCCACGGAGAAGCAGGTCGCGGACATGTTTGACGCGTCCTTGGTGATCACTCTGGGTGATGGTGCACGCATCCTTTTCTGGTCGGACAGGTGGCTGGAAGGCCGCCGCATCGAGGACCTGGCTCCCGAGCTCCTTCAGGCCGTGCCATGTCGAGTGCGGCGTTCCCGGACAGTCAAAGACGCCATGATCGACGAAAGCTGGATTCTTGTCATTACTGGAGCACTACCCCACTCGGCTCTCCTGGAGTTTCTCCACCTCCGTCACTATCTTCAATCCTTCTCGCTCCAGCAGGACGTGCCTGACACCTTCCTTTGGAAAATGGTCGCCCTCAGGATCGTACACGGCAAGCTCTGCCTACAGGGCCTTCTTCCATGGCCAAACGGCGCTGTTGGGTGCCAAGGAATTAAGCAAAACAAGAACCCCGGGAAATGCAAAATGTTCTTTTGGCTTGCGTTGATGGAGCGGTGCTGGACTTCGGAGCGGCTGCAACGCCATGGCATGCAAGTTAGTGGAAACTGCGCCCTATGCACACAAGAAATGGAATCCATCCATCACCTGCTTTTGGGCTGCGTCTTTAGCCGTGAAACTTGGCTCCGACTCCTGGCACGAAGGAACTACCAAGGCCTCATCCCTAACCATGATGACAAGCTGGCCAACTGGTGGATGACGACACGTAAGAAAGTTCACAAGGCGGAACGTCGCGGTTTCGATTCCTTTGTCGTTCTCGTTTCCTGATCCCTCTGGAAGGAGAGAAACCGGAGGGTCTTTGATCACCAACAGCAATCTCCTCTGGCCCTAATCGACGAAATCAGAGACGAAGGTCGAATGTGGGCAATGGCGGGGTTCAGGCAACTAGCCCCTTTCATTTCATAACTTGTCTTAGTCGTAACCTGCAACTCGCAGGGTTTACTTCGCGTGTGTCTTCTTTCCGGCGCCCTCTTCCTTGGGCGCTTGTTTTCGGTTGTACCATTTTAACTGCTGTGTTTCCTCTTAATGAAAAGCGCACTACGGTGTGTTCGTGGAAAAAAAAAGTAATAGATTTAATATTTTTTTAGGAAAAAACTGTTTCAACATTTTTAAGAACTGTTCATAAAAAATGTTGGCATAAGAATAAGATCATCCAAATATTGGCACGATACATATGAAAATCTTCATATTGAATGTCATATTATAATATTTAATTAAGGAGATATTGGAAGACAGTGAGAAAAAGGATGAAAGACAAAAAGGAAAAAAATGAAAATAGAGGCAAAACGGTGTGAAACAACCAATACAAATGCAATACAAAAGGAAACTATCGATGATAAGTAACAATAAAAAAATTAAGAAAGGTTGAAACAAAGGTCAATCAATTAGGTACTGGCACGTGTTTGCCAATTTCCACATTTCTATATCTATGTCTAATTCGTTAGCGATATTTTGCAAGTTTCGTCTATAGAATAAAAGACCATCAATAATTAAGTACTCTTAAAGTTACAAAATTATCTTAAAATAATGACCAGTAGTTTTCAGAAATTACTAGTCAGTATTTTAGAAATTAAAAAAAGATGGAGGCTTGGTGAGGTTGATGTTTCTTTTTTTTTATAGAACACGCAGGAGAGCTGCGCGTCATTG